>CM063506.1:158857760-158885260 GCA_032207245.1 Pardosa pseudoannulata | reverse complement strand
TTTCATTTTTCCAATGTACATTGCTTAGATTTTAAATCCTAGTGGAACTATTTTCAATAAATCTGTACAGGTACTTTCATTTGACGATGATATCAATAAAATAGCACTTAAACAGGTATATGTTTGTCTGTAAACTGATGCTACTAAAATGAACCTTAATATTAACCAAACTGAAACCAAATAGATGCCTTGATTAAAATCAGAATTTAACCACCTTTTCCTATAAATTGGTATAATTTGAAGTCGTGGAAAAATTTGCATATCTAGGTTTTGAAATCGACATGCAAAATAATATATCATGTGAACTTCATAACAGAATTATTGCTGCTAACGAAATGCTTAGTTTAATTTCAATAGAAGAAAAAACAAATTAACCGTATATAAGTGTTTAATGAGACCTGTTTTAATTTAATTAGCAGAAACATAGACGCTGGGAGGAAAAAAAGAAACTCTGGCAGTTTTTGTAAGAAATATTTTAAGCATTTTGAGGTTATCCAGGTTAGAGCATCATGTATAGAGGAGGACAAATGTTGAATTGTACAGGATTTATAAAAAATTGAGATATAATTAATGTCATTAGCAATCAAAGGTTTAGATGATCTGGAAACATTCACTTTGAATAACTACAGATCCACACACAAAAAAAATGCTTTTATAAATATCCAATAGGTACCCGGAAAAGAGGACGTTACATTAAAAATAATAAGTAAATGTTAACTGATAAATGAAATAAATAATTAAACATGAATAATAAAAAAAAGACTAAAAAATTAATGAAATAATAGTGGCTAACTTTAAGTAAAAATGCGATAAAATAAGTTTAAAAATGAATAAATGCGATTAAATATGAGTAAACACGAGTTAAATAATAGAAAAAGACAGAAAACATCGAAAAACCCGATCAGAATCGCAATTCGGATCCAGGCAAACTACCACTAGAATTTCGCAGAAACGCGTAATAAAGCGTCCAGGAACCAACACTCCTATTTACTCTTATTTAACCGCATTTATTTATATTTTAATCTTGTGTAATCCTTATTTATTAGCATTTAATCTCATTTTAATCAATTTTTAATCATTTAATATAATATTATTTAAAATTATATAATTTTTATACAATTCAGTGCTCTTATTCTATATTTTATTAATCTATCATTCTGAACTGGCATCTTTATACTGTACATATCTGAATGAACTGATCCCTCGCAGAACTTATCATCTTACTTGCTGGAGATATGCCCTGCCGTGCTCCCCAAATACCTTTCAATGGAGAACGGCAAATTCATCCTAGCACTTAGCTGTATCCTTCGGATGTAATGGTTCTAATTGAACTTAGATTCTAAAATGCTTCTTTAATTTTTGATTTTTGTCTTAACCTGTGAGGGGGAAAAACTTCTTGATTTAACTTTGATTTATCGTAACCTAATGTGTTTAGTACTAACTTCCACGTGTAACATTGTTATCTCTCATTGTATTATGTGTTTTTTGCCTTCACTGAACTCGTGAACCTTAGCTTTTATTATAAACTTAACCCCTTCCGGTAAAATGACGAGTCTAGCTCGTCATTAGTTTTTCATTCCATACCGCAGAATGACGAGCTACACTCGTCATGCGATTAAAGTTACTGTTAAATATGATAATTAATTTAGTTTAAAATTTCTAGTGTACTGAATTTGGCAACACTTTTATCACTCGTGAAAATCACAAGTCACTATTGCATATTGTTTACTTGGTACAAGTCATTGCCAAATGAATGAGTCAGAATAAAAGAAAACCTACTAAGAAATGCCGTGTGTGTTACAAGAATCCAATTAAAAGCGAGACTACTTGGCGGTGTAAACAATTCAGAATTCCTTTGCACTTTGTTTTGAAAAGTACCACTAGCTTGAAGACTATTATCTGTATACCTTATTAATGTTTTGCTTTGATATTTTCTTAATTTTACTGTTTCTGATATTATTTAACACTATGTAAAAAGTGGATTTTAATTAAGCATATGTAAGAATTGTAAAATGAAACAAGTTTTTTAAATAAAAATTAAATGGTTATTTCATGCACAGTTTTTCCATTATTAAATCATACCGGAAGGGGTTAATTTTAACTTTCTATCTCTTAATATTAGTTATAATCTTGGTCCTCATTATCGTGTTGTAATATCTCCGTTACTTCTCATTACCATGCCATTACAGTACTTCTGACTTAGAGGGCTTGGCCCAGGGAAGTCAGACAAGAGAGCTCCAGTGCGATGAATTGCAAACAAAATATGGGTTTTTTTTTCTGGATACTTGTTATTTGATGAAATGTGTGTTGAAGTTATTCGAGAGCGTTTTCTGTCCTCAGATCGAGCATCCCTCGGACGCGCCTGGGTCGCAGCGCGGCAGACCTCCAGAACCAGAGGGTGCTGGCGAACGTCCGCGAGCGCCAACGGACTCAGAGCCTGAACGACGCCTTCTCCGCCCTCAGACGCATCATCCCCACGCTGCCCTCCGACAAACTCAGCAAGATACAGACGCTCAGGCTAGCGGCAAGGTACATCGACTTCCTATACCAGGTAAGGAGCTCGCACCCCTCTATTACGTTACTCAATATGTTTTTCCTCTTGCAATGGCTACAAATACAAAACTGCATTCGTTTTGCTTTTTATTTGTCAGTCTATCAGTCATGTATGAAAACCTCTCTTTATTTGGTGTCGAGCGATGGGGAATAGCAGAGCTCCACTCTTCTGTACCGAAGTTAGAGGGTTCGAATCCCGCTGACGGCATGCATGTTCGTAGCCGTTCGGTATCGCTTTAAGCAGTAGATCCCGGTCTCGTTTACCCTAATGAAGCAAAACAGTAGACCGCAGTGCTCCAAACCACGCCAAACCTCTTCATTTGCCAAGAATCCCCTATATAATAATGAATGTTACAAATAGTTCATATATTCATAGTCATTCTATGGACATTCTATACCCCTTTTTCCGTCCATCGTTTTCCCGGATTCGTCGTATCTCATTTCATATCCCTTGCAAAACGATGAATCAAGGTTCCAATGAATACAAAGATAAAAGGAAGGACTATTTTGTGAATTTGAACACCCCCTATACAATAATAGCCTAAGTTATCTATCCATCTGTCCTAGAATTTATGAAGCGGTTGTGTACCTGGAATGGATAGAGGCATCCGTATTGGATTCTCGATGAGTTAGGGTTAGCAACGTTCTAAATCCACCCTTTCCTACCTTTTCGAAAGTTTAATGCCATTATTTCGATCCCTATTTTCCCCGGTTAAGAGCAGGCTATTAAGTTTATCACATGATAAATAGGTAAAAATAACATTTTTTTCTATCATTATGACATCATTCCCTTAACCATCTGATTTAATCATTTCTTATATTAAATTATTTAAATATCGTCTGCACTATTTTCATCCGTTTTATCACTGAACTTATATATTACGTAAATAATTTTCTTTTATATATGACTTGAATCATAGATTAGGTATATATGGGATAGTTTTAAATTGAATCATAGATTATTTTTTGTTGCAATGAAAATTTTATCACCGGTAGTAACAACAAATTCTCTCTACCTCCAGGGTGTAGTAGAAATGATAGTTTCCATTTCTAGTTCCATTTTTTACTTTCATTAATTATTGTGGCCGAAAAAATTGGGAAGAACTGAACGATAATTTTGACGTAGCTAAGAAAACTTTGAGTTATCTTTCCAAAATGAATTCGACGTGATTCTAAACTGCATTCCCAGCATCGACAGACTTAGAAGAGTATGAAAATAAACAAATTATTGAAAGTGTACCAGATAATTTTCAGCCAAAAACAAGCCATTTTTTATGTGCCTTATAGGGTACTTTACAATTCTAGAAAATTAAAAATTGAAGATCAAACGTATTATACATAAGCTATCTCTTTAAAAACCTCCCCTTTCCATTCTTCACGTCTATTTTCTCAGCCACAAAATATCGTAATTAAAGGCGTGTCCTCGACTTAAAATTCTTCCAACACATTTTCCAAAGCTTTCTCTGCAATAGATGTCAATTTTTTTGTCCCCTCATCGCATTTTTCAGCTGTCGCTGGCAAATGGTTCAGTTTTTTTCCCATCCTCTCGAAATTAATTTTATTGTTAAATTCGCCAACTAAGCTACATTCTTTGGGAAATATTTCGTCTCTGTCTCCCTCTGGGGTCCACCCCTGAGATGTACGTTCTCTTGTCTGTCGTTGACTGTTGAAAATGTGTTTTTAGCAGCATCTCAATCAAGATTTAAGTTCTTCTCAGAATTGCGCGTTCTCTTTCAATGGAGCCCAGACTGCTTTATATTTAAGAAGTTATTTGCATTGGATTCTCCTTCCCCAGTAGCCCGGGAAGTATAAAGAATAGGGGCTATAATTTGATGTGACCAGCCTTTTAAATCACCATGGTTACACACACATATGTGTGTGTATGTGTGCGTGTGTGTGTATGTAGAGAGAGAGAAGGGAAAGAAAAGGGGCTGAATTTTGGGCACATTACATTGGAAATTTCTAGAAAGATGAAATTAAGTTTGGTATTTATTTTATAGATACATTAAACACAGAAATTTCACAAGGAACAATAGTAATTAATTTGAACAGTCATGGATAAATCATTTTTATTCTCCCGATAACAAAATATGGTCATTGGACAGACGGACTGCGCGCATCGTGGTGAAAACACAACCATGCACATTTTTAATAAAAAGGCTCTCCCACCTTGACCTTGAGATACCTTGATACCTTTGATATCTTGAGAGCTCCAATATATAGACTTTTAAAAATTGTGATGATTTAACATAAAAACTACTGCATTACACGTGTGAGCTCGCTATAAGTTATAAGTTAATTTTCGATCCTTATCTGCCCTTGACTGAATACATTTCCACGAATTAAGCTCAATTTGAAATTAGAGTTCTGTCTGTCTGTATGTGTGAGAGACAGAAAGAGATAGAGAGAACGTAAGTTACTCATTCACCCGACCCAGCAAAAGCCATACGGGAATATAGAACGTAAATGTATAAATATATAAACTTTATGAGTATTTTTTGCTGGTGATCCTGTACCTCACTATTTTGTCTCATTTATATATTTCTTTTCCACCAGGTCTTACACTACGGTGAGGAGGAAGAAAACTCTCAACAACATTCTCAGCAATCGAAGGTATCTCCGTGCAGTTTCTTGGCGCACGAAAAATTGAGCTACGCATTTTCGGTGTGGAGAATGGAAGGTGCCTGGGCATCCCAGTGACCTGGCAAGGAGGAGAATTGCAAAAGTAAATTGAATTCTTTCATCTCCTTTAATGACTGCTTGCAAGAAGCATTTTAAAAAGTAACATAAATCCCCTAGATAATAATAGACTAAGAAATCTGTCCGTCTGTCCACGAATTTATGAAGTGGTTGGACCTGGAATCGATAGAGGCATCCATATTGGATTCTTGATGAGTCAGGGTTAGAAATGTTCGAAATCCACCACTCCCCCCCCTTTTCTATCATTCAATGCCACTTTTTAAAGCCCTATTTTCCCCGTTTAAGAGCAGGCTATTAAGCTTATCACATAATAAATAGGTAAAAATAACATTTTTTCCAGCGTTATGACGTCATTTCATCTCATTTAATTATTTCTTATTTTATATTATTTAAATATCGTCTGCATTGTTTTCATACGTTTTATCACTGAACTTAGATATTACGTAAATAATTTTCTTTTATATTTGGCTTAAATAATAGATTAGGTAATAACAGATTAAGATAATTTTAAATTCAATCATCGATTATTTTTTGTTGCCATGAAAATTTTATCACCGGTATTAACGACAAATTCTTTTCATAAAAATCTAGGAGTCTATTTTAAGGACTCATAAGTGTCTAGCGTTTAAGTTATATATCTTTGAAAATTAAGAAGTTTGTTCGTTTGTGTGTTTGGTTTTTATACATTACCGCACGGTTTGACTAAATGAAATCAACGTGATTCTAAACTGCATTAACAGTATCGGTAGACTTTAGAGGAGTATGAAGATAAACAAATTATATAGCGTGTACCAGATAATTCTCAGCCAAAAAACAAAACATTTTTTACCTGCCTCATAGGGTACTTTACAATTCTGAAAAATTAAAAATTTTACGAATCCCGTGATATGACGGGCTACATGCTAGTAGTTGTTGATTTTAAGAAAAAGTTAATGCGATTAATTTAATTATATTTCAAGTTTTATGAGTACAACTTTTAAAATTCCGATTTAATAATTTATTAAAACACAATATAATGTCCCCCTTCCTCTTATGTATCAATTATGTAGCAAAAATCAAAAATATTCTCTTCTGAGAATACTAGAGAGGCCATTTAGAAAAAAGCTTTAAAACAAAAGTTCCTGAATAGCTCACTTCCCGCTTCAGCAATGATGTTCGTAGCCGTTCGGAATCGGCTTTAAGCAGTAGGTCTCATTAGCCCTCATGTTCAAAACAGTAGACCGTAACGCTCCAAACCAAACCTGAATAGCACACTGAGTCGTCAACACCACAAAATCTTCGATACTTGTTTTGCTACTTTTATTACTTATAAAAATGTGATCTTTATAAAGGAATTTATACAACAAAAATTTCATTTTGCAATTTTACCTAGATCGATATGGAAGAAATGTATTTCTTAAACAAATTTGGTTTTAAACGTATTTATTACTTTATAAAATGAATGTTGGTAGCTTTATACATGTTTAAAATATGTGAAATATAAGGCAATAATTTCCTTTTTGCATGAGTTTATTTTACAAACTAAACCAGCAATGCCGAAGATTATCATGTACTTCTCTAAACAATATTGCAATGGTTGAAATTAACTTCATAAAATACATTTTTCCTAAATAATGGCTTTAGGTACTTCCTATTCGTAGGGTATACCATCTTGTTCTTGACACGTTGAAATCGTAAGATAATTTTACGATTCTAAAGTTGACTAAACTAACAGTGTCCAAGATTACCCATTCATTTATGTGATTAATTGATTCAAACTTATTGTCATTCATATCCCAGCAGACGCAGTTTTCAAAACTTTGACTGATGCATCCTCACATGAGGGAGATTTACCTTGTCTCTTATTGGAATGGTGTAAAATGATTCTTATAAATTCCAACAAATGCGTCATCATTATCCCTTCCTAAATAAGAAGGAAATTAGGTTCTTTCTTCTCTGAAAAGTCATACTGGACACTGCTTAACTTACTATACCGCTTGCCTGTTCTTGGCACTTTGGAATCGTTAGATTACTTTACGATTTAAAACTGACTAAACTAACAGTGTCCAGGATTATCCCTGTACCCCTGTAAATAATGAATAGGTTTTATTATACAGTCATTAGTGCCCGAGTAGATTCAGTTTTTTAAACTTTGAGTATTTCATTTTAGAGCATAGAATCTACATTGCAATAGTTATATATCCTTTTCTTTGTAAACTCTAGAAAATGAGTTAATTAGAACTAAATAATAATGGAATTAAGTCTCTCCTTCTTAGAAAAGTAGTCTTAAACATGGCTTTACTTAGTATTTAGCTTACCTGTTCTTGTCACATTGGAATCGTTAGAATACTGTACGATTTAAAATTGATTAAACTAACAGTGTCCAGGATCATCCCTGTACCCCTGTAAATAATGAATAGGTTTTATTATACAGTCATTAGTGCCCGAGTAGATTCAGTTTTTTAAACTTTGAGTATTTCATTTTAGAGCATAGAATCTACATTGCAATAGTTATATATCCTTTTCTTTGTAAACTCTAGAAAATGAGTTAATTAGAACTAAATAATAATGGAATTAAGTCTCTCCTTCTTAGAAAAGTAGTCTTAAACATGGCTTTACTTAGTATTCAGCTTATCTGTTCTTGTCACGTTGGAATCGTAAGATTATTTTACTATTCTAACAAAACTAAACTAGTAATGTCCAAGATCGTTCATGTTCTCCTGTAAATAACTGATTGGTTTAAATGTACAGCCATTCGTGCCCATGTAAGCTCTTTTCTAAACTATGACAGTTACATCCTAGCACATACGATCTACCTTGCAACAGTTGTAAACTCTAGTAAAAGCGTCATCCTACCGCAAATAATTATGAAATTGGGTCCTCCCTTCACAGAGAAGTAATCCTGGACACGGGTTTGCTGAGCACCGGCTTACCGTGCTATCCCCCCCTCTCGTCTCCCCTCCTCTCTCGCGAAGCACTCGGAGATGCGATCAGTGTCGGACAGGAAGCACGACTGTTGTCGTCCTATCTTCGGCACCTGCTCCTGTCTCTCCGACACGCGCCGGAGATCGCGAATCTATCCCCCCTCCACAAAGAAGACGATAATTTCTCCCTTTTCGCGCGGTGCACACCCCTTCTCCATCCCCCCCTCGCCACCCTCTTCCCTCTCAGAGACCGAGAAGAGAACCCCGAGATGATGTGGACTATGATTCCGGTACCAGTTGTTCTTGGGGTGGTAAGCAAAATACTGTGTGGGTGGTTTTTTTGCAAAGATTACCGGTGCATAATACTCGCAGTAGCCAGTTTACAAGCGTTCCAGATTCAGTTTGTTTAGGAATTTGTGCATATTCTATTGCATCTTCTATTATATAAAAAGTTTAATTTTTATCAAAGCTCATGTCACGCGCTTTATTCTTTTATCCCGTTTTCTTAGTTAATATTGACATTAATTCTCAGTACCACTAAATTGATGGTACTTTCAACATTTTGAGAATCACATCTCTTAGACAACGTTATCAAAAAAGGCAACGTTTTGCCTATTTTGATAACTCGCTTTAAATTACTCTATTTGCTTTGTAATTGTCTCCAGTATTTAAAAAAATCCGAACGATGACAGAATGGTTACGGTACCGGAGTTCGTGGGTTCGAAACCCACTGGGGCACGGATATTCGTAACCATTCGTAATCGGCTGTAAGCAGTAGATCCCGGTATCATTAGCCCTCGTGTTGCAAAATGTAGACCGTAGGGCTCTCAACCAACCCCATCCACAAAAAAAAAAAAAAAAAAAAAAAAAAAAAAAAAAAAAAAAAAAAAAACAAACAAAAAAAAAAAAAAAAAAAAGGTTAGAGTATCCTTTAAAATGTAACAAAAATTTTACAATTTTTCAAGAGCATTGAAAAATATATATATATATACTTTTCTGGACCAGGTATCCTTATTTTAACTTGGTCCAATTCACTTTTGATTTTTGAGTTTTTCGTTATGCCGCTTTCAAATAGATAGCGATACTAGTTTTAAGTCCCTACAGTGATGACTACCAAGTACTTTGAACAACGTTTTACATTTACAAAACTAATTTCTTTTCCTTTAATCTAACTTTATTACTGAATATTGTATTGTCACCGGAAATGAGCCTATATATGAAATTTCTTGTCATTAGCTAGTCACGTTTAAACAGTTAAATGTTAAACAACAAGCGTTTTCCATAAGTTTGCTTAAGGCTTTTTTCTTGTTCAGCTGGCAAAACAGACAGATATCTTTATGCTAAACATGGCTATGGAACTGTTACTCATTTAGCACCACCCGACGAGCACGTGCAGCTTAAGACATGTTACTGACGCGAGTAACATTACCCCGGCTGGGTCTTCGTAATTTAGAAGTAAGGACCAAGCAGAAGATCCCCAGGTGTGGCCTAAAACTTACACAGTGTCGTTTGAACGTAGAGGGCGTTGCAACCACTAGCCTATTTTACGTGCCCCAGCCGCCATTAATGAACACAACGTATCTTTGAACTTCTAGAGACTCGAACTCGGAACCCCCATCCCGATCTGAGATCGAGCCTTAGCTGACTGATCTACCCCGACTCTTTCTTTAGAGTACTGAACTGCACAAAAATGATACAGAATAAAAACAATACAGAATGTTATAACTAAATCTCGATTGCTATGAGAACCCAGGTAGCTCAATCAGTAAAGGAAGCGATCTCGTAATTAAAAGGTTGCAGGTTCTGTCTAAGAACAGCCGTGTTCCTTTAGGGTGACTGGGGAACGTAAAATAGGTTCGTAGTCGCAATGTTCCCCAAGTTCTCGAATGATATCTCTGGGGGTGGATGGTCAAGCCTTCTGCTTGGTCCCTGCTAGTACCCACTCTCAGAAAAGTCGTTCTTTCACCCTAACGGTGCTCTTCCTAAAACGAAAGGCACACCCCTTGCCTTTATTCGAGCACCCTGTGACTCACGTTCTTAGCTTGTGCAAGGGACATAAGTAACAACAAGATTGCTATGATGTGTCAATAGGTGTTTTATTTTTCTCAAACCAACTGAGTTTGAACCTATTAATTTATTCAATTTTACATTTTACTCAACTGACCTTTATTTATTATTTATTCAATTTTTAAAAAATTTCTGTTATTTCTTACAGATATTTTTCAAGACCAAGGGACCACAGATCACGCTTGTGAAACATTTTATCTAACTCAACAGCAATTAAGCACGTGTGGAAGATATCAGTGTTGTGTATCTATGCTTTGTGTTAGAACATTTTAATGTCTCATCACTTATAGCTTCCAATATATATTTTTATATATGTTCTTTTTAGTAACAAGAATTTTTTTCTGTGTTATGTGTCCATACAGCTCTCAATGTATGATAAGCGTTGCAAATACATATCTCTTGAATGATACGTATTTGCAAAGTATGTAATACATTGTGTGGTATTTGACTGTAGCTATTAGTGTTAAAAGCACTTGTTTAGCTCCTCTTTGTGACTGATTTTCTACTTGAAGAAATGAATGTAGTTGCCGCCGTTTATTTCAAAGGGTGGTAATGTATGATGAATGTAAAAATGTTTTATTTCTTATAAGGATTTAATATATATTTAATAAATATTATTTTCAAGCTATTTTTTTTTCATTTTTAAAATTTGCTTATGTATATGTATGAATCGTCTAATGGATATATCAAAATATACCGTGATATGTATCGTTCGAATGAAATTATTTTAATTCCAAATTATCTCGAAATCAAAGGAAAGTGAAAGGGTAGGAGTTTACTTACCCTTGGCTCTCCCCAAAGTTAGTTCACACTGAACACATTACATGCAACATCTGAGTCAGCAAAGGCAACAAGACCTAGGCCTGAGTCGGCCAAAGATCCACCGAGTTCAGTAATAAGGACTAGTGTAGGTAATGTATCTTCTTGGTCGAAATGTCCTCGAAGTGCAAAACTCTGGAAATGGCAGACCTGGTCTAGGGGTGGTTCTGCTCAAGGTCCCTGCTTTTAAATAATGAGGACGCATTTGAGCAAACTCGTCCTTTCACCTTAGCAGTGTTTCCGAAACGAAAGACTCATTTCTTCGTCTTGATTCGTGTAGCCTCTGGCTCCCGTGCGTGACTTGTCCAAATGGCATTAGAAATAACAACATCTTTAGTGGAGAAATTATTAGAATATGGATTTAATGAATAGAATATGTATTTAATGATCTATCTACAACTCCTTCCATCGGAATCCATAATTTTCGAAGTTGTTTAATATCCTTTGATTTATCTACACGCTGATATTATTTTCAAAAAATTCAACAGTTGGATAAGAATTTACAAACTTCCGAAAAATAGTCTGTGTTTGATCTGTACTACGTAAATAAGCTCTTATTTAATTTTCCTTTAAAACCTATAATGTAATAGTGTTACTAAAACATTTTATTCTCTCTTAAATCTGATTCATTTTTATCTAGCTGTCTTTTTAATAAGTGTTTTCTATGTTAAGGTATCGAACATTTAATATTTTTCTCGTTGCCGTATTTTGGTTATTCTAAATTGCCATTATTTCCTAAACGCATTAAGTATTTTTAATTTGTTTCCTCATAAGAATGTCTAAATTCGCAATTTTTGAAAATCGTCCGAACTCAATTTTTATTTCTTTCACGGCATTCCTATTCATTTTAATAAATTTATTAGAAACAGTTCTATAAAGTAATTTCCCGCAGTATGACAACATCTCAACTCATGACGAGTTTGACGTTCGTTTATGTAGCCTCCACACTGTGGCCAACTGTTCATCATACCCTCTCCACACGGTGGTAATGGTTTGCAGTGAAGAATAGTATGGAGAGGTCTTTAAATTAGAAGGGCAGCATATTGGTTGCCTATTGGCTATTGTAAATATTATGTAGTCGCCACACTATGGCCAATTGTTCACACTTCCTGGTGGTGACCTTTAACGATGGTTTACGGGTTGCATCCACACACTGGGCCACTAAAGGAGCCGATCGCGTGGATTCGTCCATAGGGTTTACTGCGCACTTTAGTTACGCATCTTGCTGCGTTTGATCGAAAAATTGCTTCAAAAAGCCATTCTCCGCCAAGGTCATTTTATCGCCTGCCATCGTCGACCTCGATAAGCCATACCCCTTCCAGAAGGTGGTAATGGCTTGCAGTGGACCATAGTGGGGTAGGGTCTTTAGTTTGGAGCGATACGGTCTACTGTTTTTGCACACGAGGGCTAATGAGACCGGGACTTACTGCTTAAAGCCGATTCCGAACGGCTACGAACATCCATACCATAGTGAGATTCGAACCCACGAACTCCGGTACCAACGATCAGCGCCCTAACCAATCGGCCAGCGTTCGGCGGGTAGGGTCTTTAAAATGAAAAGGAAAGACATTAAAGTAGTTCCTGACATTGCGTGAAATCGCTCTATTTTGCTTTATATGTGACTAAATATTATTAAAATCTCTTCGCGTCTGTCTATATGTGTCGTTGGCTGCTATCCACGGCGATCATCTACACCACTAATTTATCCAATTACGATCCAAATCGGCACATTAGGGGATTTTGAAGCAGCTTTTGCTAATCTGAAGGAGATATTCGGCATAATAACATAGCCAGTCGAAAAAAATCGATTATTCCGATCGGTTTGAGTTCCTATAAGCAGCAGCCCTTGTTTCTTCAAAAACACCAAGGAGTTTATTATCGTTATACATATCTATAGATTCGGAAATTTCTAGAGAACTCATTTTGTCAATTCTTTCCTTTGAACGACCTCAATTAACGGAGATGTTAACCAAAAACGTTTTAAAATGTTAATTCTTTTAGTTTAAAAATACATTTTTCTGCGCAAACGATTTTTTTAGATAAATTATGGAGAAAAGGAAACCATGGAGTAAAGAGTTGTTTCACAATTAAATTACTTCAGAACAGCGAGGTAAAATAAGGTAATTTTTCTGATGGATATAAGAGAGAATTAATCTTAAAATATTTTGATATTAGCATGTACTTAAAAAAAAACTTATTTATACCCACAAGTTATCTAGCAAGCAATGCACATTAGTAGTCGATAAATTTAAAAGGAACAGTTATAAATGTACCTGGAACATAGTCATAAATTACAAAATTTGTGTTTAAAAAAAAAGCGCTAGATTATTAGTAATATATTGTATGATGAAATAATAATTATATTCATAAATGGTTGTATATCTGAAGAATCTTTTTTGCTTTTCATTCATAATTGCCTTTTAGAATTCACTTGAACAAAAGTATCGAAATTTCAATCAAATTTCGCTGAGTCATTTGTCCGTTATCCACTTATGATTTCAAACGACGACCTGCAACGATAAATTCGTCAGTTTGTCGTCCTCTTCTTTCCCCCACCACAGCTCTTTTTCATGAAGTTAATTTTTCGGATATGGAATACTTTAGCTACCGGTGTTGCGCTTTGTTCCTTGTTTATGAATTATGGCAGGCATTTTGGAATAAACAGAAATCTGAGAGGGCCTCCTTTCCTTCACAGGGTTCCAAGAGAAAGGGGAGGAGATCTGAGTTTCATGCTCATGCCCCGTGTCTCCCGGCGAGACCCCCATTCCCTTTTTCATCCACGAACCGTGAAAAAATTTCGAGTGCTGCTGAGTTGTCCTCATTTAGATCTTCATGATGCCACAAGCAACGCTAAGGCTGGATTTTTAATTTTCTCTGTCAGAAAATTGGCTGCCGAGTCAACACAGGGTTTCAAAAAGCATTAAAAAATTGCGTAATTTGTCCACAATATGAGGTTCTTTATTAACTCAGCTAAAGTTGATTTCTTTTAGATTTTTATTTCTAATTGTTTTTACTACACAGTGAAGTTCAAATAAGTTCCTCTCCACTTCGTTTATCTCGAAGTTTTTAGAAGTTCCAAATTTACATCGATGTCATTCAGTGATGTAGCCAGAATATTTTTTGGAGAAGGGTCCAAAATCGTATTTATGCGTATCCGACCTTTTCATGTTAACACATTGTGCGCGGGTACATTTCGCAGCGGAATTGTACCGGCAGCGGGCGTTTTGCGCATAAATTTAAGTTATTCAGTTAAATCTCAATAGATCGAAAATTATTTCATTTTTTAACCATCTTTTCGTATTTTATAGTGAAGTATATAAACAAATACATAAATAGAAATATATAAATAACAACCATAAAATTTTTGTGTACAAAAAATATATTTTTAGTGGATAAATTTATAATAGTATCGGAAATATGAAAAATCAAATAGAAATAGTATAGTTTTAATTTTTTTCCGTTATGTGGTTCGGCATCGTCTTATGTAAAATCTAGTGTTTATTTGTCTCAATTTTTTCAGAATTTATGTAGCAGACAAGAACATTCGGAATCGTTTTCCTGTATATACCGTTATTTTTGTACCTACAAACAAACCATGTTGTTCCACTAACCCGTGCTAGTACGTGACCCTCTCTTAAGTATCAATCGTCAGAAAACGTACTAGTACTTGTCCCGCATACAATGTGTTAATATTATGTGTATATATGTATATAATCTGTAAGTATCAATAACGTAGTCAAAGTTTGTTTTTGGAGAGAGTCCAAAATCTTAAAGTACAGTGAACTTTCAATCTTAAGAAAAAAAATTTCATTAATGCATACTTATACAAAGTATATACATACATCTTTTAAATACATTCTTAGTTTTGTATGCATACGTGCATACGTCATATGATACGTCATAAAAGGGATGTGATACGTCAGTGTAAATGCGTCATAAATGAGATCCGTAACGCTATACGTAATTTCATTGTATCTTGAAAAATATGGTTGGTCGGTTTGGTGAGCTACGGTCTACTTTATGAAACGCGAGGGCTAATGAGACCGGGACCTACTGCTTAAAGCCGAGTCCTAACGGCTACGAACATCCATGCAATAGTGGGATTCGAACCCACGAATTCCGATTCCAAAGGCCAGCAACCTAACCATTTGGCCATCGTTCGGCATCTTAAAATATATATATATATATATATATATATATATATATATATATATATATATATATATATATATATATATATATATATATATATATATATATATATATATATATATATATATATATATATATATATATATATATATATATATATATATATTACAATTACATTGTGTCTATTAACTAACGCTTTAAGTTTTTGCTTGATTTGAATTTGATAAATACTGGAACATATTTATTTTACGCTCCAGTACTTACCAGACGAATTTAAACTAAAGTAATTTTAGAATAACGAGGAAAATAAAATAAATATTGAGAAAAGAATTAAGACATATCCTTTTAATGTACTTTCTCAAAATTTTATAGCTTACATGACAACAAAATTTGAGTACAGGATGGCAAAATCAGTAATTTATAAAATACCGTTTTTTATAGTAGTAAATTAATTGTTCTGACTTCCAATACCAGCTTGTTCGGATTTTCATCTGCGTTTATAGTCATGCTTATATGTCCCAAAAGCTATGCAGAATTCGTCAATCTCTTGTGACCATTTCTGTTGCAAAAAAATGTTTGGACTCTTTTCGTGGTTGAAAACGATATTTCAACACCTGCAGTTAGAAAATTAGTCGTGTGCAAAAATTTCAATAAGTTTAATATGCTTTGACTCTTTTCGTGGATAAAAACGATATTTCAACACCTGCAGTTAGAAAATTAGTCGTGTGCAAGAATTTCAATAAGTTTAATATGCTTTGACTCTTTTCGTGGATAAAAACGATATTTCAACACCTGCAGTTAGAAAATTAGTCGTGTGCAAAAATTTCAATAAGTTTAATATGTTTTGACTCTTTTCGTGGATAAAAACGATATTTCAACACCTGCAGTTAGAAAATTAGTCGTGTGCAAGAATTTCAATAAGTTTAATATGTTTTGACTCTTTTCGTGGATAAAAACGATATTTCAACACCTGCAGTTAGAAAATTAGTCGTGTGCAAAAATTTCAATAAGTTTAATATGCTTTGACTCTTTTCGTGGTTGAAAACGATATTTCAACACCTGCAGTTAGAAAATTAGTCGTGTGCAAATCGAATTATCTCGAGTGTGCACAGTTTGGCCAGTTTAGCGCGCTCGAGTTCATACAAAGCTATCATTTCAGTCAGGCATAAAAAAAAATTCATCGATGCAGTTGCTAAATTTGGAAATATATATTCTAGTTCTAATGATTAATTCCCCCTAATAGCAAAAGGCCACATTAAAAATTCAAAGCAACAGCGATTAAATTTAGAGCTACGAATCTATTATTAATTTGAGCAATAAAGTCTATAACCTGCAGCAGTTTTGAGCTATGTTAGGGCACTCAGAAAATGTGATTCCTCGTTGGCTTGCTGTTCTGTCCTTCTAATTCCCCTTTTCTTTCCTTGCTTTTGTTGGATCGTTTGTGAAATCCTTAATGCTCCAGATGCAAGTAGTATTTGCCAAGGGTACACCAGTCATAGAGTCGCCGCACCGTGATGGAAATGGAGTCCGAAAAAGAACGATTCGTTCCCTAGAAGTAATAGAAAAAAATTGAAAATTTATTTTTCAAAATTATAAGTATAATGTATAGAGTTAAAAGTTAATCACTTGGAATTATTAAAAAGAGTAGGGCGTGAAAAATTACTTTTATTTTATGTACGAATTGTTGTGGTAAGAGCTGGACTTAAATCAATAGAAGATAGTAGATGTTTGCTAGTTTTAAATGTATTATTTGCAAGAATACGATTATTCTCTACTGTGGTAAACACTGTGTGTCTCTTTCATGCCTTCAACACGTTATTATTAATGTTCACATTTCTATTAAAAATGATCAGAGTACAAGAAAGGGAACTGAAATAATGAAATGGAAGGGCATAACGTTTTATTAAATAAAAGGGTACTTTAAGATTCTTTGTCAGTAAAGTAAATATAATGTATAAAAACGAATTATGCCAAATCTTTCTGAAAAAAGTACAGAGCACAATGTAAATGTATTCGTAGAAGGGCAAGACAGTGTGTGACGCCTTTTTTACCTATTTTATCTCAAATTGTTCCACAATATTAACATTACTGTCAACTAAAACGGTCCAGGGCTCCCAAATAGTCCCCTTTCTCCTTTATATCCGTTTGGGTTTTTTATTTAATAACTTTAAAAAGTGGAATAAAAATTGTGAAAAATCGCAATATCCTTGTTTAATGGGTTTTGACACTGATCCACGAGAGTGACAATTTGTAGCTGAAGATTAGCTAAAAGGAGGAAGGGTAAGTAGTGTATTCTACCAGCAATACAAATTTATATAGAAAATACATACAGAAACTGGACGCTGAGCAAACACGAAATTGGCCAGGCACATAAGATAAATGGACACCTGCGCATTCATTAGAAACAAAACTGATTAAAAATCCATTTACGCAAAATAGCCAACTTTGTTTTGAATCTATCCTTTTCTCTTGCCCATGTGGTCGGCCTAAGTATCGTAACCTAAAGCTTTATTATTCCTGGAAACGTTTGCAAGACTGAACTAAATAAGGTGCTGCTATATCATACCGCAGTTTGTGGACTCGAATCCCTCTGCTAGCCTGGATGTTCGGAATCGACATTAAACAGTAGATAACGATCTCGCATAGCAAAACATTATGCCGTAGCGCTCCAAACCAAATGGAAATCGGGGAATTATGGGAAAAATCGTTGTATATCTGGGAGGTTTGTGTTGAAAGATTTATTTAAACACTTTTCATACAGCGGAAAATTCTTCAATTTATGCGTGACACAGTTTATAATAAGAACTCGAAAAATAGGGTTAAATTTTAATTTTTGATGAAAGTCTTTCCTTTAATAGTCACATTTTTTGCTTGTCATTAGCAAATGTAAGAATCTAAGAACTTGAAAAATGAAAAGGAAATGTATACCTTTTTGGAGGACTGTAAACGCGAGAATGGCTCTACTCAGAAAAATCTAAATTTATTTTTATCCTAATGATGCCATTCTTCTTAAAATAAAAAAGTACTTTGGACAAATCAAGGATGCATTGCATGACATCTGGTTAGAAATAACCGTAGGTTAAACACTATGCAACTGAACTCCGTGAAACCTTAACATTGATTTTATGATTACCTCCAATTCGGAATAATTAAATAAGTAGTTAATATCGCTAAGGTCAGGACTTAGTTCTATTTTTGCATAAGATTAAAATGGTTTTTATAAAGAGCTTTGCATTTTTATTGACATAAGTTATCTCTAAATTTTGTTGAAAAGGAGAATTACACTTGTGTACCAGCTCTAAATAGCTCATTTGTTGCCACACCCCTCGACTTGTTCTCGATTCATAAATAAACTGAAAATGGTACAGAAAAAATATAAATTTGGTGGAATTAAAGGTGGAAAAAAAATTAAATTTGGCGTTTAATTCTTTACAGCCGATCTCATCAAAGTCGTTTAACGGCTAACCACGATTAATCTCTGTTTAAAAATTGCTTCCCACCATTGCCGGCTCCATGGGTTAATCGCGGTTAGCCGTTAAACTACTTTGATGAGACTGGCCCTTAAAGGTTGAATGAGTTAGGCCCTTAATCTGGAAGTTGCTGTTCGTTTCGAATCTTCGTTGTGACGTCATTTTGATGTCAGCTTGCGAACATTATGCGAGCAAATGATCAAGCTGACGTCAAAGTGATGTCACAACGAACGTTCGACCCGACTCTCAACGTCCAGAGTAAGCCCCTGAGTGTTTCTTGACAGTCAAGAACGTCATGCCTTTTCTGCCGCAATCACTTATTCGCTCATCGATACTCCACCAGAATCATAGCTACGGGGTTCTCATACTTAGAAACATGACGTTTTCAATTGTTAACTATCAGATGGACACTTAAGGTAAATAATTCTTTTTTATAAAGTTTGTGAATTCTTTCACTGTTTTACAATTTAATTCAACGAAGTCAATTGAAGGGGACTTTAACTTAAGAATGTTGAATTATTTCAATTAGGTTATAATGCTCTCAAACTTACAAGTATGTATGAAAAAACTATATCCGTATTTTTCACTAATTTGAAAGTTACTCGGTGCATGTAATATCATTTATAGTATTTCTTAGCAAATGAAAACTGTAATTGTCTTTTTCTCGTGTTTTGTTTTCCTTCAAATTCCATGCAATACAAACTGTGTCCAAGTTTTTTTTTGTGGTGTAGAACAAGCAAACGTTAACCCTTAATTTGACAAGATGTTTTTTCAAGTATTTTTTTTTTATTTCTGTTGTTTTTCCATGTTTGTATAGACATTAGGATCTCTGTAAAATAAACAAAAATAAATATATCATTTTATATTTTTAAAATAATTAATGTCCTCTGTGGCTAACACTGACAATTACGTTACATAGTAGCTATAAATATACATGTCCGGTGTAGCTGCCAGACATAGTTAAATTAAGGGTTAAATTGTGTACGAATTTTCTATCATGTGTAGGATAAAACTGTGAATGGAATAAGTAAAAAGTTGACTCATTATTTTGTTATACATAAATATGTTTAAAAAACTGTCAAAATGCATTGTATTTAACAGTGTCATTGTCTATATGTATGTGCATATATATATGTGTATATGTGTGTGTATATATGTGTGTATGTATAAAATTTTAGAGGTATCTAAAACATATTTACGCAGAAAGCTTTTCTATAACATTTAGAGTAGACTTGTAGTGTAAAGATTATAAAAGCATTTTACAGGTTTAAAAAAAAATTTAATGACTTCATTAGACTTCATTCTCCTAAACTGCATTAAATTGTATTCTAAATTATAAAACAATTCCAATATTTACTGTAATAATGGTGTTCTTTTAAAGAGTGTCGTGTCCCCTTAAAACTGAACGGAGTTTAGATTCATTTTGCTGTTTTTCAAAAGAGTTTACGTGAGTAATTGTATATTAAATTACTTCTGTATGCATTCTAGTTTAATTGCAAGGTTAAACGTGTGTATTCTATAGTTAAGTATATATTAATACAGTCTGAATTTTAAGTATTTATACGAGTATAAATGCTTTCAACAAGACAATTGTTATGTATTTAAACAGATTCAAGACAATTTGTGTTTTTATATTTGTGATAACAAGCGTGATCTAAAGGAATCGCGTTACATTTTAGCCATTTTTTAAATGACCATTAATCTATAAACCAACAGCGATTCAAAATGGTAAATCATTGCAGATTTTTGAACATATTACCATTTCAAAATTTTTAAGAAATGTTTTTAGTTACGACCGCGTTAAAACTACGATCTAACAGACCGTTGTTAACAGAAGTAGTTAACGCTTTGATCCTTTTTTCACTTTTGAGATGACAGTGGGAATAAAGCATTCTATTTATCTTCATAAAATTTGGTTATAAATAACGAATTCCACATTTTTTAAAAAATTTCTTCATATATTTAAGTTTCGTTTGACGATTTATCTTTATACATGCACGTTTGTGAAAAGCTATCTGTAGAAATATTAATCATCATACAATTTCCTTAATCAAATGATTGAATCCACTGTATCGCTATTTTGAATATATATTTATTAGTAACAACCGTTGGCAGTGACTTTTTTATTACTGTATGATTTCTAGAACTGATTGGCCATCCGAAATCTTCCATATCCTTAACAAATGGTTGTAATTTAATACCAATTTCAATAATTTTCGTTTGTATTTCTCTCGTCGGGACAACCCGAAAAGATTTTATACATTTAGAAATTTGAAGTATGTCAATTTCATGAACTAACAAGCACTAAAAAGTTAGAAATATTTTTTCCTTTTATATAAATCCCGTATGAATATATCTTTTTAAATCGTAAGGAAAGTTTTTAGAAACCATTTATTATTTAAAACATGTGAACTTTTTCTATCGACTGCATTATATTAATGGGTAATATAATCGTTAGAAATTTATTATAATCATAATTGTTATTGAATTTGTTATAATTGATCTTATGTTTACTAGATTTCTTGTCCCAATGTACCCAATGGGGATTTATTAGTATATGTGTCTGCTCCAAATGCACATATCTAACAGATCTCTTTTCGGTTGAATTCCTTTTCTATATTTCGAGAGGTAAGTATGAAACATTTTAAACCTGATCTCTTCATGAAATTCTTGATTGTTTTTATTCCCACTTGTTATTAAGTCATTTTATAAACTTTTTAGATATACTTCGGAATATTTGAAAATATTTTGGCAGCTTCGGTATATCCCAAACTGATTTGTGGAAAATTTCTGTATCAAAAGGAACTGCTCGTCATTTTTACCTTCTAAAAACTATTCAAAACATGTCTACGGTTAGGAAATTCGCCGCAATTAATAAAAATGCCTCCAAATTTTGGTAATTTAAAACCTTTTTAAACAAAGTATATGATGACCGCCTAGTTGTTGCCCCTTTCTCGTAAGGGCAATACGTCTCGTGTAGTAAAACAGAAGACTGTAGTGTTCCAAACTATCCTATTGCTTCCTGCTATTTCAAATATAGCTCCTTATTTTTTTTCTGTTAATGTTAATCGGAGGTTTTTCAAATTAGTACAGCTCTCCAACGAATTATTGACCAAGTTTCGAACTCTACAGTCGTTCTTATACGACTAAAAGGTTTCCACGTCACCTACGGGATTCGAACTCACGAAAGACCATTGTCATGTGTAAAATGAAAGTCGTGTGCCATGTTAATAACCTTTTATTTTTTATTTAAAACCTAGAAAACAAGGATTGTGTTCGATCTGCAGAACTGTGGAAAATATGTAGTTATTATTCTCGGAAATAAGTACTTTGAAAATAAATTTCAGTTTCTAAAGATGTCTTTGAACGGGAGTAGGTAGGGATGAAATGAAAGTATCTCTGAGAAGAGTTCGTGCAGCTAGTACAAAAATGAAGCAACTAGGAACCAAGAAAGTTCCCAACCCGCCCTCCCTTCCAGGTGCAGGCACTTTTATAGATTTTTTCTTTACAGATCAAAAGCCCTCTAGCGGCCAATAAGAAATTCCATTACAGCTCCACCTAGTGGTGTTATGTAAAAGCTGAGAAGAGTCCGTGCAACTAAGTACCAAGAAAGTTCCCAACCCGCCCTCCCTTCTAGGTGTAGTTACTTTTATAGATTTTTTATGTCGAAAGCCCTCTGGCGGCCACCAAGAAATTCGATTAGAGCTCCACCTAGTGGTGTTATGGAAAGCTGAGAAGAATCCGTGCAACTAGTAAAGACGAAGCAACTAGGTACCAAGAAAGTTTCCAACCCGCCCTCCCTTCTAGGTGTAGTTACTTTTATAGATTTTTTTTATGTCGAAAGCCCTCTGGCGGCCAATAAGAAATTCGATTACAGCTCCACCTAGTGGTGTTATGTAAAAGCTGAGAAGAGTCCGTGCAACTAGGAACCAAGAAAGTTCCCAACCCGCCCTCCCTTCTAGGTGTAGTTACTTTTATAGATTTTTTATGTCGAAAGCCCTCTGGCGGCCACCAAAAAATTCGATTACAGCTCCACCTAGTGGTGTTATGTAAAAGCTGAGAAGAGTCCGTGCAACTAGGAACCAAGAAAGTTCCCAACCCGCCCTCCCTTCTAGGTGTAGTTACTTTTATAGTTTTTTTTTATGTCGAAAGCCCTCTGGCGGCCACCAAGAAATTCGATTAGAGCTCCACCTAGTGGTGTTATGGAAAGCTGAGAAGAATCCGTGCAACTAGTAAAGACGAAGCAACTAGGTACCAAGAAAGTTTTTTTTTCATGTCAAAAACCCTCTAGCGGCCGTCAAGAAATTCCATTACAGCGCCACCTAGTGGTATTATGAAAATCCATTTTGTTGCAAGCTTCTTGAAACACGACTTCTAGGTGAGCTAAAGAGTTCCCAACCCGTCCTCCCTTCTAGGTGTAGTTTCTTTTATGGTTTTTCGATATTAAAAAAGCCACCTAGCGGCCGAAAAGAAATCGGATGACAACGCCATCTATCGGTCTCATGTTAAACAATTTGTATGAATGATAGATAACACAAGGGCTTACTCTGAACGTTGCTACTCGGTTCGTACGTTCTTTGTGATGCCATTTTGACATCAGCTTTCGAACATTATGTGAGCAAACGAACGTGCAAACCGACTCGAAACGTCCAGAGTAAACCTCTATGAGAGAGCGGTAACTAAACAGTGGGGTTTTCTCCCATTATAGCAGAACATACTTTATAAAAAAAAATTTTATAGTTTTTTTCCCCTAGCGGTCGACAGGGAAACTCGCTATAATAATTCGATCTCAGTTTTCATATTAGTTAAACTGATAGCTGAGCTAAGTCGGAAAAGGCGCCGATCTCACACGATCCACGGGGCTGCAAGTTCGAGCCAAAGGTCTTCCTTGTTCGTTAATGGCGCATAAAATAGGTTCGTGGTCCCGATGTCTTCTGGAGTTGGGAGTCATTACGTGTTCTCGGAATGGTGCTAAAGGAGTAACACCTTTCCAGTCGTGTTCGGAATTAGGATATGTCTGCATTGCCAGGTGCAGTGAAAATGTGATAAAAAGTAGTGGGGACCTGAAAATTATGGAATTTCATTCGCAATTTAGAGCCTTTTATCAACATTGTCTTCTACAAAGCTGCAGGATTAATATATTTAATACTTCTATCAGGATTAATATATTACCTTCCGAAATATGGAACAGTTCTGAAGGTAATCCAACCGAAAAGAAATTTGTTAGATATGTGCATTTGAAGTAGACACATATACTAATAAATCTCCATTGGGTAATATTGGATGCAAAACAATATTATAAATGTTTCTAGTGTTAATTCGCGCACGCACACACACACACACACACACACACACACACACACACACACACACACACACACACACACACACACACACACACACACACACACACACACACACCACACACACACACACACACACACACACACACACACACACACACACACACACACACACACACACACACACACACACACACACACACACACACACACACACACACACACACACACACACACACACACACACACACACACACACACACACACACACACACACACACACACACACACACACACACACACACACACACACACACACACACACACACACACACACACACACACACACACACACACACACACACACACACACACACACACACACACACACACACACACACACACACACACACACACACACACACACACACACACACACACACACACACACACACACACACACACACACACACACACACACACACACACACACACACACACACACACACACACACACACACACACACACACACACACACACACACACACACACACACACACACACACACACACACACACACACACACACACACACACACACACACACACACACACACACACACACACACACACACACACACACACACACACACACACACACACACACACACACACACACACACACACACACTGAAAATTTCAGTGACTCATAGGCAAATAAAACCTATCATTTTATATAGTTATCTTTATATTCATATGTAGTTGTCGATATGAATGTTTGTGTTTCATATAAAACCATGTGGTTTGTTAAACATTTCCTTAAATTTGGAAGACATTTATTAATACCAACAAAACTAGCACTGTTCTTGTCAAAACCTGCTTCCTAATCTACCACGTAGTATGGCAAAATCTATTAACGTTGCTAATCAAGGTACAGTAGTAATACAATAATGTAATTTAGGGTTAATCTCATATTTTACCAAAAGTTTGAGCAAATTTAATATAAGACACAAATTCGATGCTGATTTAATCGCTAGCATGCAAACATTTTGTTATTTTTATTTATTGATATTAAGAACAGTTTTCATTTGTATGTTTTTTTATACAAATCTACCCGATAAGTGTTAACTAACTTTGTACAGAAATCCTTGATACCGCCAAATGAACATATTCCATATTAATACATCTTGATTTCCGAGATTAAAATTTGACTATGTATGTATGTAAGTGCAT
The DNA here is from genome assembly GCA_032207245.1 of Pardosa pseudoannulata. Classification (NCBI taxonomy): domain Eukaryota; kingdom Metazoa; phylum Arthropoda; class Arachnida; order Araneae; family Lycosidae; genus Pardosa; species Pardosa pseudoannulata. The sequence goes on along the minus strand of CM063506.1, from coordinate 158,860,060 downwards.
CTATCTCCTCGCGAACCGCTGGACGCAGACGGGCGCCGAAGGTACCAAAAGATGCGGAACGATCCACGGATGTCATTTCGCCTATTTGTGTTCCGATATTCCAATTAGTTCGAAAGATATTAACGAAAAATCGAACAGAATGCCAGTTTAATTTTGCGACATGAGCTTACCATTGTTGAGTTGGCGTCTAAATATGGCAGTGTTATTCATTGTTGGCATTATTATCGCCAGATATTTAGTATTCGGAAACAAAAACGTATCTACTCTATTTAAATTCTACGCTATTTAATATTTTTAATTTCTTTAAAATATATTTGTATAGATATACCATTAAAACTTGAGTGTAAATAAATGCACTTATTAATATAAATACATTTGGATGCATTACTTCGCCCACTCCGCTGAATACTTAAACTCTTTCCACCATTAAAATCAGTTAAAATCAGTAATTACAATCAGTTAAAAGTATATTAAAATATGTACTGAGTGGTGCCATTTATTGCCTAGAGTTACAACTATTTGTCATACGCAATAACTATCTCTTTGAAATATCCCAGTATCAAAATTATTTTATTTTTAATAGCTAAATTTTTTACTGCATCAAAATATGTAAATATTTTACTTTCTCAAATTTTTTAAGAAGTTAGTATTTTTTCTGTTATATGTTGGCATGATTTTTATTTTCAATAATTACAAATTCGCCATGTTCTATCAAATTTGTTTTTATTTCACAATTGCCATTTCTTAAAGAAATAGGCATCATAGGTTTGGTTTAAAATTTAATTTTTATGTATGTAAAAGATTAGTACAAAAAAACATCCAATCTCGGAAAGGAATTTTCCCAAACAGTACATATATATTACTCTCCACAGTATTTTGAAATTTGACTCCTACGTTAAAAAAATTCGTGGAGTTGGGAATTATTATGCAGCGATTCACGGGCAACACAGTGCACTTACTGGACATTCAGCAATTAATCCCCTATACTAGCTGCTTCGCACCCAGCCTTCGGTCTGGGTAATAAAAGTTCCCATGTAAAGTTTTAGAACCATTATTAAAACCTCGTTCGCAAGATTATTTACGAATATGATAGTTTATTTGTAATGGATAATCACAGTTATACCTATGTATATGATCTATGTTGCCAGTAAACCGCTGTGTTATGCCAAAACCCACAGCTTTCTCTATTAATTGAAACAATAGTGTGTTATATTTGGCACCGATGGATTCTTACATGTAGAAATGCATAGCTTACAAACATTATCAAAAATTTCATTTAAAAAAATAGTTATGTAGCCTGGTGTCAAATAGATTATCTCGAATTGTGTTATTTTAGCGGTAGGTCAGTTGACACTTTCCCAACATTATCTACGAAACGTAAAGGGGTCAAATGATGATTGCTAAATTAAAAAGTAAATAATTTGGGAATGTATGATGCTTTAAATTTAAAATTTTAATCAAAATTTGTACTCTATTTTAAAATTGTTTATTATTTTTACTTTTCAATTTTTAAATGTATTTTGTCATCATTTCACGATAATAATAACCTAAGCTATCTGTACGTCTGTCCTTCAATTTATGAAGCGGTTGGACCTAGAATGGATAGAGGCATCCATTCAGAGCGAATAAAGTTTATCTGCTCCTAAACTATCGATCCGATTTTAAAATAAATTTGTATAAATATGCTACATATCGCAACAAAAACTACTGTCGTCTTTAAAACGTTCGAAATCCACCCTTCCCTCCTTTTTGAGAGTTTAATGCCATTATTTCGATCCCTATTTTCCCCGGTTAAGAGCAGGCGATTAAGTTTGTCAATTTATCACTTAATAAATAGGTAAAAATAACAATTTTTTCTAGCATTGTGACGTCATTCCTTTAAACATCTCATTGAATCATTTCATATTTTAAACTATTTAAATATCGTCTACACTATTTTAATATCTTTTATCACTGAACTTAAATATGACGTCAATGATTTTCTTTTATTAGCTTAATAGATTAGGTACATACGAGATAATTTTAAATTGAATCATCGATTATTTTTTGTTGCAATGAAACTTTTACCACCGGTTCTAACAATAAATTCTTTTCATGTAAGTCTAGGAGTCTATTTCACGGACTAATAAATATCTAACTTTTAATTTATATATATTTGGAAATTAAGAAGTTTGTTTATTATACATAACCACACGGTTTGACTAAATGAATTCGATGCGATTCTAAACTGCATTACAGGATCGGGAGACTAGAGGAGTATGACGATGAATAAATTATTGAGAGTGAACCAGATAGTTCTC
>CM063506.1:158772760-158852760 GCA_032207245.1 Pardosa pseudoannulata | reverse complement strand
AATGCATCTCCCCAACGCATCCCAAAACATGTTCGATGGGATTCGCTGACCAATCTATTCCAGCGATATCTTCACTTTCCAGTAGCTCCTCAACAACAAGAGTCAGATGTCCCCATGCATTGTCATCCATAAAAATTAGGTCTGGGCCAATGGCACCTCGGAACAGAAACACGTGTGGAAGGAGTACCTCTTCACAATAATGATCCCCGGTTACAGAACCTCTGTCGAAAACGTGAAGATCATTTCTCCCGTTCGGCATAATGCCTCTCCATACAAGAACTCCAGGACCACCGTAACGGTGATCTTTCCTTGTTAAAACCGGGTCTCGACCTCTCCCCAAATCAAAACTCATTTAGAATTGCTTCTGGTACTGAACCAACACTCATCCGTAAAGAGGACACGATTCCGTGGATCAGTTGTCCAGTTTTTGGGATCTCTGCACCACTGTAAATGGTGGCGTTGGTGTCCAACTATAAACGGTAGGCAGCGTGTCGTGTAGTCCTCGTTATATATTTAAGTATCAACCTGTGATCAAATGTATAGTGGGATTTATTTTAAATTGCGTTGCGTTAAATATTTTTTTCACTACAATTTAACCACAGGTTCTGAGAAACTACAGACATATATATGAAGAATAAACTAACCGCTAAAATGATAGCAACTGAGACTAGCTTAATAAAAAAAAAAGTAAATTTATTATAAAATATTTATACATCTATTTACAAAACCAGTAATAAGTAATAAGTAATAAGTAAATAAGTAAGCTTAGTCAGTCTATTCAAAATTACTTCTGACAATTTTTTATACACTTAGGTAAATATTGTAAGCAGAGAGAGGACCTAATCTCGATTTCAAAATGTAATGCAAAATGGGTACCTTTGTGGGTCTAAAATGTTGGGCCCGAATGTTGGATTGAAGGGTATCAATAGCTGATCAGGAGAAGGAATCTTTACATCATCCGTTGATCTGTTACAAACATCGTCAGGGGCTTTCTCCTGAGTCTTTGGGGTGCGGCCGTACTACTTTGTGCAGGAAACTTTCTGGCGGACTTGGCTGGACTATCGAGCACCTTCTTTTTGGGACCTCCGAACCAATCTCTTCTGGGACCTCCGAACCAAACTATCCTGGGACCTCCTAATCCATCTGCTCCTTTTTTAGATTTTTTAGATTTTATTATCTCAAATTTTGTCCCCTCCTCCTTCTTGTCTTCCAATCGGGATAATTGCCAGAATTTCATTGGTCTGACCAAACCCCGCCCTGAGACCACCAACGTGAACAACCTTATCCCTTCTACTTGGGCACTGGCCCTTAGGGACTCATAAATAATCCACAAAGGTACATTCTTATTTAATGTCAAGTACGGAGACAGGATTCTTATCTGGGACTGGAATCAGAACCCCGCCCGAGACAACCGTACAAGACTACAATATCCATTAAATTATGCTCCTCTATCTCCATACAAAGATGTGATGAGGTCAGATTTAGATCCCGAACATTTTACTTCTTTTATGAATGAAACAATTATATATCAGATCTAAATCGCCTCATCACACAGCGTTCAGAACAACGGGCGAATAGGCCCCCTTTGTGAAGCGTATGTCCACAGTAATGCCTTCAATTCACGACCGAAGCGGCGGTTCACTGAAAAGAATGGGAGCTACACTGCCTGGGCCAAACTTTCTAGTGCTGGTATTCATAAAGTTGCCACCACAGACGCAACTGAAAAAGATGTGTCTAATATGCTACTAATTCAATCAATCAATCAAGCTGGTGCAACAGGATTATATGGGCCGAGGCTTCTAATCAAGATATTTCTAACAGTAGGCATAAAAACGACGACGAGCTGAAAATAAACAGCTAAAAGAGGAGAGAAAGAGTTAGTAGGGTAGATTCATGAGTTCATAACACAAAAATCGAGAGAGTAGAAAGTTTAGGGATATAAAACACAAAATATTTTTGTTGATACTAATTCTTTCGTGCTCTGTGCTTCAATATGTTAACTCACCCCAAGATCCTTGCGTATTAAAAAAGAGTTCGCTATGTTTATTCCTTAATTACACCTTAATTTAAATATTTAATTTTCAAAACCTGAATTGTAAATATATGTATGTATACACTGTCTACCAATAAGTATTTGGATACCTATGCAAATGACGATATCTGCGGTCCTAAGGTACGTCACGGCCTCCGCCGGTATACATCGTGTAGGAAACAGCATTGGCATTAGTCCCATGCAAGATGCCGCTCAGCTTGGAGCTCTCTGATTTCGAGAAAGGTATAATTATCGGGTATCACAAATGTGGCCGATCCTTAAGGGACATATCTAGCGATCTGAAGTATCCAAAATCGACAGTGGCCTATGTGATTAAGAAGTGGAAGGTGAGCGGTGATTGTCGGAATGTGCCCCGAGTCGGCAGACCAACGAAACTGAGAGATAGAGACCGACGAGTGCTGTCCAGAGAAATTCGGAAGAACCGCACCCAACCGATGGCCCTCATCCGCGAGGAGTTTCAACAGGCATCTGGGAGTATTGTTTCAATGAATACCATCCGTAAGGAAGCACATCTGCTTGGTTTATATGTATGTATATGTATATATATATACATATACATATACATATACACATATACACACACACACACACATATATATATATATATATATATATATATATATATATATATATATATATATATATATATATATATATACAACCAAATATAGCAAACGACTGGAGAATTTGGATGAGATAATTGTAAACAATGTGAGCTTCCACACAAATGAATAAGCATGTATGTAATGTTTTCATTGGTGCAAGTCCCTTTCTACGATGTTCTCATATCTATATATCGGTTTTCAAGAACATTTCTTCGATTGTACGTGTGATCGAGGAAAGGCGTAGTGTCTGCTATAGTAACTTTCTGTACAGTACATTAGCTACATATTGAAGTATTTAAAATTATACTCATCCTGGAATTTGACAAAAATCTGGAATTGTAATTAATACTTTATCTATTTGGCATATATATATATATATATATATATATATATATATATATATATATATATATATATATATATATATCTTGGTTTATCTTTGAAGGTTCAAAGACTGGTGTGGACAAATAGGAGCCGACAATGCTTAATTATAGTTTAAACGTTATGTAATTCCATTGTACCTATTAATTAATTAATTAGACGTAAACAAATATATACGGTGCGATTATACTTAAAGGTTACCTAAGATTGTGTGAACTATGTTTCTTATTTTTATCCTTATGTTTGTCTACCTATGTAGATTTGTGACAAACGTACTTTAACAGTTTTTCTCAACTAAGAAAAGTCATTCTAAGGCATACCTTTTTCACAATTGTTTAAGAACTCTAATTAATATAAGCCGATTTCACGCAGTAGGGCACATTCTCAAATTATGACAACTCTGGGCTTTGGTTTCAAACGAAAGGGCAGTTTATTGTTTGTCTACTGGCTGTTGTAAATATGAAAATGAATGGGAAGGGAATTATAGTAGTTTGTGACGTTGCGACACATTGCCTTATTAAAATTTTGAGTTAGTGAAAGTCCTGTTTGACATTGTCATATTTATTTTCATGATTGAAAAGAGAAACATAGAGAATAAGCGCCTGACGTCAGGTGCAGCAAAAATCGCAGCTACACTTCATCGTAGGCAAAACATTTGAATTTCCTACGGGTTGTGCTTGTTATTGGCGTTTTAATTTTGTCAATTATCTGAAAATGGTAACAAGCTGTTGTGCTTATGGCTGTACTAAGCATTTCAAAAAAGGCGAAAATATTGGTTTTTATTGCTTTCCTAAAAATTCTACATTGCGAATGCTTTGTATAAAAGCTTTGAAAAGGCAAGACTGGATTCCAAGTTCTTTTTCGAGAGTTTGCGATAAACATTTTCAGAATGATAATAAAACGTTAACCTTACTGCAATGTAATAGATTATTTAAAAGTATTATGCTCTAAGAATTTTTTTTATTATTACTAAGGTTTTTTTTTTCATATTTCTAATGTATTTTCTATGATTTTGTGAGAAGTACTGTACCTATAAATGTAATTATATTTTGTCCTTAAAATGATCAGGTTTTGTATATTTTTATTAGATTCTTATTTATGTAATAGTTTATTGTGCCTGTTAAAGTAATCAAAGTAGTTATACTTTGATTATGATACTTAATAATACTGTGTAAAGTGTTTATTTTTTTAAAAATATATAATTTTGTAGTGCTAAAAAAATCTATTTTGAATTACTTGTCCAGTTTCTGACGTTTCCTTCCCCTACCCATAAATAAAATTTAGTTTTGTTGTATATGTGATCCATATCGAAGCTCATAAGATACAATGAAAGCAAGCAATATTTTGCCAACGAGAAATTGAGTTGTAGTCAGCACTCGTATTTGTTTACAAACATGCACTTTCTCTATTTAAAAATAACAGTTTTTAATTTATCTTTGGTGGATTGGCAACACTACCCTAGTTTTGTTTTGTAACCTTCAACGCGCGATAAAATTAAAACCTTTTTTTATTCGAATATCCCGAAAAAACGAGATCATGTTTCGGCGAACTAAATAGATAAGCATATAGAATTTATGTTTCTTTTCAACACTGTATAGCACTTTCGAAACATGGTTTCATATAAAGTTAATAACCTCCTATTACTAACATGTTTACTATTCGTTCACGGCATCCTGGGAGTGCTACGACCCCGTGGTGTGTCTTTATTAAGTATGTATTAATATCATTCACTTAAAGCTTGTACTTATGCATATATATAATTTATATTTTAGTTTACTATTCAATAAATATAAATGCTTATAAATATAATTTAATGTTATTATAATCTCTCAAAATTTATATTTAAATGAGAAATTTTGTAGCCCTTTAATTCAAATTATATTTGATTAGCAGTTATTAACAATGTATTTTTATAAATTACTTTATTTTCTGCCATTTGATTTGACGTGATTTTCCAGTAGTTCGTAATTATTTTTCTTTAATTGTATTTTAGGCAAAATATTTTATGATCCGTCCCAGCAATTTTATTGTTTAGACGGATCAGGTTCATTTCCATTTCATTATGTTAATGATGATTTTTGTGACTGTGATGATGGTTCCGATGAGCCAGGTAAATATATATATACTGTAGTTTTGTACTTACTTATTTTGTTTGAATTTTTTATAAAGAAGTAAATTGTTTATCAATTGAGTACAGATGCTTTATAGCCGCTGTTTTTCTTTCGCCAAATTTGGGGATTTTGGACAGTTATTTCTGATGTACCCGACACTATTCGAGAAATTTCAGGATATTCTTGGTGTCGCCTAGGTCAGGTTGTATTTTTTTGTTCTTATCATTTTCTGGGATTTAGGTATGGCAGGTTTAGTTATTTTAGTTTTTATTTATTTATTTTTTTTTAATTGTTAAAAAGTATCAGGATATTAGGCTTAGTGTGGTTAAAATATGAAAAGACAGAAAAGAGGTTAAGAGATGTGTTTGTTTAAATTTGTCAGAAATCTGTGGCTGGTAAAGTTTGTGGTGCTACCCAGTTGATTCGGTGGGGTTCTTGGTTCAATAGATCTAAATTAACAATGGAAGAAGTAATGCTTTTAACATATATTAAGAATAGGGTTGAGGGGGGTATCCACACCCCTCACATGTTAGGTTTTGGGAGGAATTCCACCCCTCACATATTACATTTTTTTAATATTAGTGTTTTTTTTGGGGGGGAAACAGTTTAGTTTTGTTAATTTTTGTGTTTCAAACATGCTATGTGACCACCGCCATGCTTTTTTTTGTGATCCTTTAGAAAACTCATACTGCTGCCATGTTTTTTTTACTTGGCAATTTTTCTAAACACTCGTTTTTCTGTTCGTCACCAAAGAAAACCATAATGGATGGGACCAGCGTCTATAATGCATCTGTTCCATCAATTGTTTTTATAGTATTGTCATCAATTAAATATTCAAATTTAAGAAACTGTATGTTTATGTTGTTCATTATTAATTTGTTTTAAATATTTCTTTATAAAAAAATTGGATTAATTTTGTTCTTTAAAAAAAATTTGCATTTTAGTAATATTAAGGACATTTGCTGTTAATAGTTTTCCTTTAAGCTGTCATTTTTAATATCAATTTTACCATTTTATATTATTATTACTCAAGGAACTTCTGCCTGTTCAAATGGTACATTTAACTGCCTTAATCATGGACATGAACCACTAGTTTTGCCTTCATCCCGTGTCAACGATGGAATCTGTGGTATGATATAGTTAATGCTCTTGGGCAAAGAAATTCCAATTCTTGTCTCTTAATTTTCTGAAATATTTAAATGATAGTATGTTCATTGTATTAAATTTATTCGTTGGTAATTTGTTTATCTTGAATACATATAATTTGTGTCCAATTATCATGTAAAGAGGGCCAGATTAAACGACTTTGGAGCCCTATTTCATCCTCCTGTGCCCTTTATCTCAGACAAGAAACAGAGCAAAAGGTATAAAACAAGCTAAATAATGTAACAGAGTCTAAACTGTACTTTAAAATGCTTTAAAGACTTCTTTTTTTTTTAAATGTAGGACAAAGTCTTTAAAATATTTTTTTTTTTTTTTTTTTAATGTAGAAGCATTTTTCATGTTGCCTTTTCATCTCTCACTCATATAAGTTTTATCATTGTAAGAAGTAAAATTGAGTTACAAATTTATATTTATATGATGTAAACCATTATACTGAGCAAGCCTAAAGATCATTAGTTGTAGGTGGCAAGTATCCTTAGGTTGTATAACTTGTATTAGTTGATCTTATTATAGTATATAGATCTTATATAGTTGATCTTATTTAATTGATCTTATTCATTTATTTGTTAAACTACTACTGTCACCATTTAAAAAATTGAACTTAATTCATCCTAATAGTAAAAAAGATTTGGTAGAATTTGCTGTTTCGACAACGTGAGTCTTGTGTTTAGCTGTTTAAAAGTTATCAATTCAAAAAGTGCTTGGAATATCTCCTTTATGCCTTTTATGGACAGTAAAGTTTTGAATTCATATTAAATTTCCCATTTTAGTATCTAAAAGAATATAAAATATTAAATATATAGAGCTTCCTTTCTTATATATTGATATATGGATACATTAAAGTAAAAAAAAAAGAATGATTTTGTACCATTGCATTTGTTTCTTTAAGGTATCCGTCTACATTTAGAGTAGTTTATTCTTTAAACGTAGAAACTAGTTCATGTTTTTACATTTTTAGATTTATTTTTTATATTATCATAGAGAATTGCACTTAAAAAATTTATTCCTGGAGAAATTTTTATAAAATTTCTAATAAATAAAGAAAATTTAATAAAAAAAAATCAGGTTTTTTTTTCGAAAGTTCTAATTTTTTAGTAAATTAAATTAATTCAATATTTTTTTGATGCAACACATTTCTTATACACTGGACTAGTGAATCACCTAAAATCTTTGCTTAATTTACATTTGGTAAAAAATTTGGGTCCTTCACAAAATCATACACATTGAATTTCTAACAAATTTTCATTACCTTTATATTTAACTATGAGTGTAACATCATTAAAAATTATCCAAATTTAAAGCTTTTAGTAAATGCTATCAAAAACATTCATAATAATTTTCAACAAAATATTTTAAGAAATATTTGGGAAATCACATTTCAAGTTTCAACATTTTATTAAAAATATTAAAAAATTAAAATACATGTTTAAAATTCCCCACACTTTCTTGCTTCAAAACTTCCTAGTTGTCAAGTTGCTAATTATTAAAAATACTGGAAAATTTTATAATTAATCTTCATGAAAATTAAAAAAATTTTGTCCAAAAAATGTTCTTTAAAAGGCTTTAAATTCACAATTTCCAGTTCCAAAGTTGCTACTTCCATTTTGTTTTGACAGCTGTCACTGATGTTTAAATAGCCATAACTTTTCGTTGAAATTTTACAATAGAGAAATAAAAAAATTGTGATTTTTGGCAAAAAATTATGTTTTTAACGTAGACGGATACCTTAATATATTTTCTCTTTAAAAATTGAAGTATGATTTTTTCTGTTTTATTACTATGTAAATATCACCATAGGCATAGTTTTCTGATAAGATTGTAAGCCTCTTAAAACTTTTAAGTTTACAATCATTTTTAAACTATGAATATTCATAATATTTTTTCCATTCTTCTTAATAATACCATTGGTTGAATCTTTATATTCATATAGATTGCTGTGATTCAACTGATGAGTACAATAGTCAGGCAGACTGCTTTAACCATTGCAAGTAAATTAATACTTTATTACATTCTTTAAAGCATATCACGTAACTTCCTTAATTAATGTGTAAATACTTTAAAGCATAATATAATAAATTTGAGGTTTAAATCCTTATTTTGTCTTTACCATGATATTTTATACATCTTTGTTGCCGGCATTACTATATGAGCCATTTTCCTTTAAAGTAGTGTAAATCCATTTTATATTATATGAAGATGTTTAAGGGTTTGTATTTGGATGGTTTGAAAAATATTGGTTTCTTAATGACAGAAACAAGGGCGGAAAAAGGTGAAATTTTCTTATTATTTCCCCCCAAACAATGTTAGATTTCTAATCTAAAAAAATATAAATATAAAATATATTCTTCGTAATTTAACAGGATTCCCTTCATGTATCAAATAGTTAATTTCATTGATGCATAATTGCATCCTAGCTAAGGTGATTGCCTCTGCAGAATGAGCCAAAAACTGCTATGCACGTCGCAGAACAACTGGCTCCGCTGCAGAACACCTTTTTTTTTCCTTTATATATATATATATATATATCAATGGTTTTCTGTAAGTAGGAAAGGATACAAAATACTTATTGGATTACGTTGATTCCTTGTTACAGCAATACCAGGTTTATTTTGACCAAAGTAAGGAACTTGATGTTGATAATGTAACTGCTAAAATATTTTTCTGCTTTGATTATTTATTATTTCCACATTCAAATATGGATAACAAAGCTTTAGATCTCTCCACTTTTTAGGAGCTTATTAAACTTTTTCCATGTGTTTCACTCTCTGAAGAAGAAAAGAATGAATTATTTTTTGAATATCAAATTTTTCTTAACTGGATTTTTGATGCAATTGATCATTCTCTGCAAAATAGAATGTTTTTTTAAAATGAAAGCTATATTAGTGCAAGCTGTAAATGAATTAAAACCAGAGATCCCTAAATTTATCAATTTCTTAATACATATATCTATTCCTGTATCAGAAGCTATTTGCGAATCATGGGGATCAACAATCGATAAAAAATCAAAAGAAATTTTCCCATAGGCATAATGTAAATGATGATGATGAAACTAGTATTCGGACAACTGATAAAAGAATGATTATTTTTTGCAACGGACCTCCACCAGGACACAGATCAGTTCGAAAATTATTAAAAACTTCCCTTGCATTAATGTTTGGGTCAAATTATCAGTCCCATTTTTATCATCGTAGTCATATCTCAAAATATCTTACATCAAAAGTAATTGACAGGACAATAAATTCTATGTTAATGCCTTGGTTTAAATACAAATATTTTTCTAAATTTCAGGTAGCACTGTTTTATTAAATATTTTTAGTTATACATATTGGTAAAGATGAAAATGTACCACAATAGGAATAATATTGTGGGAGAGTAAATATGATAAAATAAATATATCTTGTGCAGAACATTTTTCATTATCTGAAAGCCTGTTGCAGAACATTGAAAAGTATTCTGCTGTGGGGGTGATTGCTATTCTACAGTGAACTGTAATACTCATGTCTTCAGAGAAAGAATTTTGCACATGCTATTATGAAGTGCATGTTATTGTTTACTGTCAGGTTCCACAGAAAGGGGAAGATCACATTTACAGAGGCCGAATGATGGCCGATCGGTTAGGGTGCTGGCCTTCGGTACCGGAGTTCGTGGGTTCGAATCCCACAGTGGCATGGATGTTCGTTGCCGTTCAGAATCAGCTTTAAGCTGTAGGTCCTGGTCTCATTAGCCCTCGTGTTGCAAAAAGCAGACCGTAGCACTCCAAACCAAACCATTTATAGAGCAAGGCCATTACCCCCTTCTATTTAGAAGGAGTTAATAATATCCTGTTTATTTTAGCGGTGTGTGAAACATTTTTGTGTATTCCTATTGTAATAAGATGAATAGCTGTCAGGAAAATAAAAATAGAGATAGAAAGAATGAATTGCAAGAATTTTGTTATAATGAAACAGATTTAACCAAAATATACAAAGAGTGCATGAATTTTTCGAAGTGCAAGAATTTTATGTTTAATGAAACTGGTTTATAAAGTGCACAAATTTTGCTCAGTAAAAATTTTTTAATGTGAGAAAAGAAAATATGCAAGTTTCTTGGAATTTGGTGTTATAGTGGGAACACTGGCTTATTGTTTGCTTATTTAATACCAAATTCATTTAAGTTTATAATGAGATTGTTTTTAAGGTATTAGTTGTATTTTTAAACTAAATATTGTTTTTCTGGAAAGTGGACTTAACACTTTCAAATTAATTATGTTTGTAATATGATTAACTACATGATTTTATACTGACACAATAATGTAAATTTTGATGTAATTTTTTTCTTGGGGGGGGACTATTAAATATAATAGCTCATAGTAGATTGCATACATACATTGTTATAATAGAGATAGAAAGAATGAATTGCAAGAATTTTGCATAGAATGAAAAGATTTAACAAAAATAGAAGAATGCAAGAATTTTGTTATAATGAAACGGATTTATCCAAAATGTACAAAGAGTGCATGAGTTTTTCGAAGTGCAAGAATTTTATTTTTAATGAAGCTGGTTTATAAAGTGCACAAATTTTGCTCAGTAAAAATTTTTTAATGTGAGAAAAGAAGAAAATATGCAAGTTTCTTGTAGTTTTGTGCTACAGTGGGAACACTGGCTTATTGTTTGCTTATTTAATACCAAATTCATTTAAGTTTATAATGAGATTGTTTTTAAAGTATTAGTTGTAATTTTTAAACTAAATATTGTTTTTCTGGAAAGTGGACTTAACACTTTCAAATTAATTATGTTTGTAATGTCATTAACTACATGATTTTATGCTGACAAAATAATGAAAATTTTGATATATTTTTTTTTTTTTTTGGGGGGGGGGGACTATTAAAGATAAAAAGCTCATAGTAGATTACATACATACATTGTTATTATTCTGTACTTTTTGTCAAAAATGAACTTTCACCACTTTCAAAGAAAACAGCTCATATGTATAAGTGTGCTTGTATATAAATGTAAGGAAAATTTAAATTTTTATACATGGTATTGGCATTGTTTTTTCGTATACTTCTTAACTACCATTCTAGTATATAACTATAATTTCAGTATAGTTACAAGTGAGTTATCACAAATGTTAAACAATTTGTGATTAAATTTTAAAACATCTTGGATTTTAAATTTTTTATTTTATATTCTGTTAAACTCTAAAACTATTTGAATTTTTTTCATTTGATTTATATTTTATTCAGACTATACATATTGTAAAATTCAAGGCAAGAATAAAAAATATCTTCAGGGACCATCCAGAGTATATTCAATAGGCAATCTTAATAATTATTTTGAAACAGAACTTGATTATCATGTAAAAATGAATTTGAATGCATATAACTTTCAATTGTTAATTTTGTTATTAATTTTAGGGAACTAGGAGAAGAAGCTGCTGCAGCTGCAAAAGTTATTCATGAAAAATTTACAAAAGGTCATGAAATAAGAACTAATTATATAAAATTGGGAAAAGAAAAAAAGGATGAATATTTGGTATGTCTTTCATTTTTTATTGTTTTTAACACTTAGATATAATGTATTATTATGAAAAGATATAGGGTATATTTCCAAATATTAACTTATCCCTTATATAAGCTGAGAGTGCAATTTTTATTCAATAATTTACCCAAAGTAAAATCTTGTATATAAATTGAAATGAAAATAAAATTTTTGAATGATTCAAATATGTTGCCAAGAAGCCGAAATTGTTGCCAACAGAGTTGCAAAAAACCCGGGTTTTATTGGGGTCTGTTTTTAAGAGGAGAGGTCAGGGGAAGTACCATATTTTAGAAAAAATTAAATTGCTAAGACTGATTATATTTTTATTAATTAACTTAATATTCAAGAAATTATAACTTAGTTAATACAAATAAATCAGTGTAAAGGCTATAAAAAAGTTTACTCTGACATCACAACACAAAATGTTATATATTGACATATACTACATATTTGAATGTTATTTTAACAAAGGATTATTTTTTATCTCTATTCTTTCAACCCTTAAAAACAGTGTTGGCATGATTTAAATCAGTTGAATTTTTTGAAAAATCATTGATTTAAATAATTTTTTTTCAGTTCTTTTAAAACCTATATTCCAAAGACAGGAGAATAAGGAATCAGTCAGCACAGTAATACCAATAAGTAAATAAGTGTCAATAGATAGCATGCGCTTTCCAAGAATTTAGGGGTTGTTATCAGAAAGTATGTTGTAGGGGTAGTACAATGATTGATTATGACTGATGGAATTCATTTTATGTAATAGGAGGTAAAGAGAGTACTACAGAACTTGAAATCCAGTTTGTCTACCCAATAACAACAGCCGTGGCTACATCTGCTGGAATGGAAAGACAGTTTTCTTCTTTTGGTATTGTTCATTCTAGCCTTCGTAACCAATTAGGAGTGGATAAAGCATCAAAACTAGTGTTTTTATTAAAACAATTAAACCCATAATTCAGTGCTTAAAAAATTTGAAATAATTGTGATTTTTTTTAATAGTTTACATTAAAAGAATATTTAATTTGTTTTTTAAATTGACATCTTATTTAGTTTGCACTATCCAATTACAAAATAATGGAATGTATTTAGATTAAAATTTATATATTTAATTTTAGGTAATCAGTGTGCAGAATAGGCTATATAGATAAGATCTTCTAGTACTAGGTCTTAGGTCTAGTGATAGGTTGGTCTTTCTAGTAGTTCTTCTTATAACAAACTATTCTATGTATATTGCATAAAACATAAAAACAGCAATTAAAATTAGTATTTAAAAAAAAATAAAAAAATCCAATTTAAATTAATTTTTTTTTTTTTTTTTTTTTAATTATTTTTTTCTAACTCTGCTTGAAAAAATAAACAAATGGTTAATTCCCCTCATGAATTATAAGTTAAAAGACCCAAAAATATTTCCTCAAAGTATGTTTAATGCTGATGTAATTAAAAAATGTAGTACAGCACAGTGGTGGAAACTAATTGAAATGCGTGTTAGGGATGGAGATACGATAGATTTTTGCCACTTTATGGTAGCCCTAAACAAGTGCCCAGCTAGCTGTGCATCACTGGAGCGAGTGTTCTCTACTTGTGAGTTGGTTTGGTCGAAACTTAGAAACAGATTAGGAATACAAAAAGCTTTGAAGTTAGTATTTTACACATGAAACCTTTGCCCTTTTCTGTATGGATTTCACTGACAAATTTTTTTTCCAAATTGTTATGTTGGATTTATCATAGATTTATAAATAGTTTTCCACATTTTGATAGACTGTATATATATATTTTCACAAATTTTTTTTTTTTTTTTTTTTTTTTTTTTTGTAAATTTGGCAATTTTTTTGGTCGCTAGAAAAAAAAAGCACCACCAAGAAAAGTATGCACTATATTTGTTCCATGAATCCATATACAAGCCAATCCCTCTCTTTTAAGTGTATAAATAACCCTAAAAATTCTCAGTTTATAAACAGAAATATATGGTAATTTTATGTTATAACACATAACAGTATTTTTTCAGGAAATGCTAATTTATTTTAATTATTTTAACATTTCATATGTATGTAAAACATGTGAAATCTATTCCTGCTGCCTAATATGTTACAGAGCAAAATTACTCTTGCCATTACACAAAAAAGTTTAACCCCTATTATTTTTATTTTCCTAGGCAATGAGAAAATCTTAAGTAAATTTGAGTCATGGCTCCATTAAAAGGAAGCAAAGTCTAATGTCAAACTTAAAAGTTTATTAAGACTAAAAATGAACATCTTTACAATAAAAGCATTGCATCAAATGATGACTTCTATCACAAATTTCTCCCAACAATGAGTGATTACGTGAATATTTTCCCATAAGATCAACAGCTTAGTCAGCATTATGCAGCAATTTAGACATTGGAAGAATAAACTATTTTCTTGAAACTGGTGGAAAATGTGGCCATTGGCCAGAAAATTAGGATTTATTCTAGTGTTAATTTTGGGAGATAGGTAAAAAGAATTTAAATTGGTGAATACTCATTTAAATCAGATATTTTTTGACTGGGAAATTAGATATGAAAGAATGAGAAGGGGAAAAGGAGAATTTTAGATGGGTATTTTATCGGTAATAATTTTGATATATTACATATATAAGTAAATTTGTTATATATATATATATATATATATATATATATATATCCTGTAATCATTACCATTATCATGATGTGTTCAATTACTAAATTACAGGCTTTGTTAGAGGAATTAAACAAACAAGAGCTGGAAGCCTCAAAAGTGAAAAATGAGAAACAAGGTGACTTTTTGAGCCAACTTGTATTAGGAATAGTTAGTTTTTTTTCTTTGCTGAATCCTCAAGTAAGTTTGGGCTTATAGCAATTTAACATTACTAATAATGTGCAGACCTTAGATTCCCCAAAAAGCTTCAAAAAGTTCATGCATGCTCTTCAATAAAAAAATTTGGTATTTCTATAATTGAATCTTCAGAGGAATTAGTGGAGACCCATAGTTTGCATGCATATTTTGTTTGTAAAATATTTATATTATATCTATACAATATATGAATTGATACTATACAAATTAGTAAATTTATTTGGGAAATAATATTGTTTTATTTCAGTCATTACAATATAATTTATCTGGGTGTCTGGTAAAACTGGAAATTTTGGAAGTAGCAGAGAAATTGTAAAAAAAAATTTTAAAAGTCATAGAATTTCCTGTAAAATATTAGTTTATTTGAAACAAGCTGACTTTTTTAAAAGCAGCATCAAAAAATCAGCTTGTTTCAGTTGAGTGTATTTCAAGCAAGTTTATTTGAAAAATAATAAATTCTGCCTGTCAATTATTAAAATAATACTTTTGTGCATTCTTTTTAAAATGCCTATTTGTTATTAAATTTGAGAATACAAATATTGAGAAACAAACAAAAAAAGGAATCTTCAGAAAATAAAGGAATTGAAGCTCACAAGAAAAAATCAAAACTGATTAAATAACTACTGGAACTCAAAAGTCATTAATTCTATCATAAAGCAAATCAAATGTTTAAAATAATGATGTACAATTTTTAATTAATATATATGGATGTGTTATTCAAATATATATAAAACTGAAAAAAAAACTACAGGAGTTGTTATAGTTATATATATATATATATATATATATATATATATATATATATATATATATATATATATATATATATATATATATATATATACACACACACACACTCATGTACATAATTATTTTAACAAAATTGATTATTCTTTTGTTAATCAAGCAGGTTATTCTGAAAAACTCAAAGCCAGAAAAGAATATTTCCAAGTTTTAAATATGTTGGGATATTTTGTTTATATTAAAATTCATAACTTTATTTGAATATAAAATTATATCTTAAAATAGTTTTATGACATAATTGAATAAAATTGTGTAAAAGTTGTGTGAATTTATCAGATAAAAAATTACACAGACATATTGGGGAATTTCTAAATGGTTTCCCCTTGAACATCCTGTTTCTTAAGTTCATAGTTAAGGTATGCGTTGAATTTACTCAAAAAAAGATGCAAAGAAAAGGTGATCTTTAAATTAAAACATTTTCAAGGTTTTACGAATATGATTTGACTACTTTCATTGATAATATATATCTCTACTAGTTGATGGTTAAACATGTTGACCTATTATTATATATGACATAAATGATTGTTGCCATTTAGAATTGACTTTAACACTAAACATACCATATAATGGGTCAAATGACCCATAAGGTATATGTAAAAAATGTGATGGGAAATGAATTAAAAATTCTTATTCTTTGTGTTTGCAATACATAAAAGTCAATTTTTTTGTATTATACAAGGATAAATTAACATAAGCTATTGAAATAGATTCAGTTAAGTACTGAATAAATGGATAATATTTGTTATCTGCCAAAGCAACACTGTCATTTTCTATATTGTCGTAACCATCTATTGCTGTATTGCAGATTTGTAGCAGGTCCAGAAATTAATATCATTTACACAGTGAGCTTTACGGATAGTTTTATTGATTGTTGCTATCTTGCAACACTGCAGTTGACAGAATTTACTCATATTTTACTTATTTGTTTTTGTAAAATCTACACTAGATGGCAATACTAAATTTATTTTTTATATCACTTCATTCTCTGAATGTACGTGATTATTACTGAAATAAATTAAGGTTAAATTAAAAAATATATGTATTATTTAAATCTAGAAATATGTATTAAATGCCCATGTTAAAAGTCTTTATGTGTACTATGTAAAAGAAATAGTCTGTAAGCAGCCACAAATAATAATATTAAACCTATTCAAGGTGAATAGAAAAGCAATTTACTGAATCATTTTACATTTATTTTAAACTGGTTTCTTATAAAGTAATTGGTATTGTTTTACTCTATATTACTTTTGTTGTAAATTAAAAGAATAAATTCACTCATTTTTAAGAGAATGCATCAGTATGATCACCTGTTTAAAATAAATATTTAATCATACTAAAAAAAGTATGTAGACATCAAAAATAGATTTTTCACAAATATTGTTTCAAATTCTTTTTGTAGAGATAATTTTTGTGTAAAGTACTTTAAATATTCATAAGAAATATATATACATATATATATAAATTGTTTATATAATTTTTTTTGCCAATACATTTTCATTTTTATGCTTATTAAATGTTTTAAAATCATTCTTTACATGTTTAAAATAGTATATTATAACATTTGTAGAAATATATTTTTTTTAAATTTGAGATTTTTGAAACTCAAGGAGTTAAGAAAATTTTCTTTTTTATTAAAAATCCAGAAAAAAAACAGAATATTAAAATATATTTAAAAGAATAAGCTAACATCTGGCATATTGATTTAAACATTAAATTCAGGTGTCTTTCTATCAAAAACATCAGGTACTACAGTACAGATCTTTTTAAAAATTACAAGTACAGATGAATGTAAAGACCTTTATGTTTTTAATATTTATTCATTTATAGTTAATATTTTCAGCATATAATAGAAACGGTTTTTCTTAATTGATGATCATTGGTAAGTATTTTAATCAAATCAAATGGAATAACTGTACTATAGCTAGTTTTGAAAATAACAAAATTAACATTTTTTTTTTCATTGGAAGCTTTTAATTGTAAATTGCTTATTTCACCAGTGCTTCAGCTTTGACATGTTTTTAATTTTTAAAAAAAACATAGAATTAATTTACAATAAACTAGTTTAACAATGCAGATTAATAAAGTATATATATTTCCTTTTATGCTTCTTAATCCTGCATCTAGTACTTCAGTATTATGTGTATTTTTGTCACCACATTCTATTGCATCTCTTATATATATATATATATATATATATATATATATTATAAACTGATTTTATAAACACTTCAAGGTACTAATTCCCAGTTTTCTTAAAAGTCATCAAATCCTTGTTCACTTGTGGTAGAATTTAATAACTTTTTAATTATAAACTTAATATTTTTGAAATATTGCATTTACAAATAATTAAATTGGAAAATTTGTATTTATTGTAATACTGCACAAAAGTTTACACATTTGTCATAAAATTAGAATTAATTGCTACATTTTTTTAATCTAAAAATATTGATTTCATAGTTCTCTTTACAGAAAATGTTTCATACTTACAACTTTCAAACAGTTTGTGTCTGCATTTGTTTTAGTACTTAACACTTGTTTAATAAAAATTCCTGATCAATATTTTCACATAAATTATCTTTGTTACATCACATTTTACTCAAATTTTGTGTCCAATGTGAGCTTAAGTTTGTATTTAAGCTTATTCAAAATATTTATCAACTTTTTCGCATAATTTTAATTTAAAAACAAGGTAGAGCATAATTACACTTTTTAAGCTAGTAAGTATTCAAATCTGCTTCACTTTTCCCTTTTATTGAATATATCTCCATTACAGATAAGAAAGAAAATGCTGAAACTAGAGAAAGTGTGATTCTTAGCAAGGAAAGAGAATTCAGGAAAGGTAATTAAAACATTTAGCAACTTATAGGTAAGGTATAAGAAATGTATTATTTTTAAAATTTAGTTAACTCTTGTAGATTTAATGTACTTGAGATTAGGAAGGGGATATAAAGATATGCTCCCTCCTCCAGGACCATGTACTAGCAAACTGCCAGTTCAAGATTGGGTAATTTTTTAATTGAAGTCTAAGGCATTAAAAATATTTATTCTAGCCATATCCCCACATACAAGTATTTTAATCTTTAATAAATTGAATCCTAATATCTATTGGATTACTAAAATATTGAATATGCATTTATTTAAATTGAATATATATATATATGTGTGTGTGTGTGTGTGATTATATATTTGTATATATAAATAAATATATATTTATACATATACTAACAAGTGTGCCTGTGCTTCGCTACGGTAAACTTAATATATTACTTTTAACAGGCTTGCAATTCCGTCATTTTCTCACTTTTAGTCACTTTTTTAAGTAAACAGTCACTTTTTTCATGGTGTATCACAGCAAAAGTCTGTTGTTGAAAAAAGAAAATCTGAATTAATAACAAAATAATTTAATAAAAGACCAAAATCGTGATGCTCTAATCTTATTTTTCTTATTAAAATTTAATTAGTCATATGGTTTCCAGTATTTAGTGATTTTAAAAAGTCATAAAGAAGTTCCTGAAATCTACATTTGTACTGAAATGTACATTTAATACATTAAAGTAATTTATGTCAAAGCACACATTTCTCTTTTTCTTTTTCTTCACAATTTTTGTTTAGATACTCTAATCTAGCTATGCACATATTTCAAAACATCATTAATATATGCAGAAAATTGTGAGCATAAAATTAATGTATTGTATGTATTCAAATCTAATTTATAGATTTTCTTGAATAAAAAGCAATGTTGAGTTGTGTTAAACAAAATTTATAACCTTTTTTGTATTTGAAGCTATAATCATGTCTTGCATGAATCATTTGATTTAGAGTTAAAATAAATAGAAAGATCTTAATAATAGCATCTGTGATCAAGAGGAGAAAAAAAATAGCTTTTTCTTTTTCAATGTTTAGTCACTTTTTAGTCACTTATTTTGTATTATTTGTCACTTTTCTCACCCTTTTGAAAGTACCTCAGCAGTTGCAAGCCTGTTTTAAACAAAGATTTTTTTTTTTCATGCATAACTCTCTAAACTCGTCACAGTACAGTTCGAGTCATTGGCATATTTATATATTTTTATTATAAATGTATTGTAACAATATTCAGTTTTTATACTACTG
This sequence comes from Pardosa pseudoannulata, assembly GCA_032207245.1. Lineage (NCBI taxonomy): Eukaryota > Metazoa > Arthropoda > Arachnida > Araneae > Lycosidae > Pardosa > Pardosa pseudoannulata. Next base: position 158,833,167 of record CM063506.1, on the reverse strand, counting down.
TATTACTACTGTACGTTGATTAGCAACGCTAATAGATCTTGACATATTAAGTGGTAGAATAGGAAGCAGAGGTTTGACAGCAACAGTTGTAATTTTGGTGGTATTAATAAATGTTGTCCAAAATAAAGGAAATTTATGACAAGCCACATGGTTTTGTATGAAACAGAAACACACATTCATATTGACAACCATATGAATATAAAGATAAATATATAAAATGATAGGTTTTTATTTGCCCACGAGAGTCACTGAAATTTGTACTTTTTGTTGTTAGAATATTGTTGATAAACATTTCATTGTAACGTAAAAATGAACCAAGAATTAAATTTAAAATTAGTTCTTATATAAAAATGCTATAATTTGGGTCACATAGAAATGAAAGTGAATCACTTTATATCTCAATTTCAAGGTCAAATCGAATTGATATTATGGAGACAATGTTTAAGTAATATAAAATAAGAAATAAATAATTCATTTATATATATATAGATGTATATATATCATTCACACACACACATATATATATTTATGTAATTGTTAAAAAATAGCACAATAAAATATAAAACTTTAATGTACATTTTTCATCTTAATTTGGTGTCTAAATGTATTCAGAGTCAAGAGCAGATAATGCATGGAAAACTAAACTTTGCCTGCAAGCTTTTGCACACACATACTGTAGAAATATAATAATGCCAGATCATCATTTTATGGAAATCTACATTAGGTCATCAGAAAACTCCCTTCTTACTTGTACATGGTTGTGGTTTAGACAAGACATACTTAGCAAATTTGAAATTAAAGATGGCTAATTTTTATGTTCTGGAAAATAAAGCTTTTTTGAGCCATGAATGTCTGAGTTTTATTACTACTATGCTTTGTTAATTTCTGCGTTTAATTGGATATTCATCCTAAAGAGACATTCTAAATCAAATCAGTTGATTTTAATGTTCTATGCACCACTTGTGAAGGAAAATAATTTTAAAAATCCAGAAACTTGAATAATTTTTTTCTCAAAATCATTACATTAATTATACTAAAACTGAAGGTAAAAGGATGTTTATAAAATAATTCTAATATATAGAATTTCTAAAAGTATGGATTGATACATGCTTCTACATTGCATATTCTTCATTCATAATAAGTAAGTTTGTTTTGTTGCTCATCAAGGTTCCTAACAAACTACACATCCAGGGTTCCCACGGACTTAAAAGTCCTTAAGAACTCATTAATTTTAGCTTTCACTTTTAAGGGCCCTTAAAACTCCTTCATTTTGATTAAAAGTCCTTAAAAATTCCTTAATTTTGAAATTGGAGCACTATCAATTTTTTCCATGGAAAGATATAAAAGAAAAAATAGCTGAGTTTCAGAACTTGAGCTAAAAAATTTCTGATGCAAAAAATGAAATCTGTTGAATTTTCAAAGTGAAATTATTTATATATGTGTATTTGTATTATTGGAAATTTCTTTGTAAATAGTAAATAAATATTTGTTAAAGTTCATAACATTCTTTTACATTTTCTAGGCAAAAATGCAGTATTAATAGTAACGAAAATACTGAAATACGTGTATGTTGTCAGTATATTACTGTAGTAATGCAAAATTCCTTTCCTTGATATCCTTAAAAAATTATGAAAATACTTTTAGCTTATTAGTATTTTTTATGGTCACAAGAAAAGAAAACTTATTTGACAAATAATCTTTTGCATACTGAAAAGGTTTATAAAGTCAGCTGCCCTTTTCCAAAAGTTAACAGTCAAGCAAATTTTATTTAAACAAAGCATAGAGGGTGAAGGTTTTGTAGATATTTCAGTTACTTATGGGAGTTTCATTTTCTTTGGATTGAATGTAATAGAAAAGTCTAAAACTTTCTTCTTTCCCAGGCAACATCGGGTATAATCAGCTAGTATATAAAAACATATATATATCAGAGTCATTTTTAAATCTTCAGAAAGTACTGTTTATAATATTGTTTTTATTCACAATTTATTTTTAGTTTGATCACTTAAAAAACTTTAGATGTACATTTTTCAAAATTAGGTTTTGTCAAATAGATTTATCTTATATTAATTTTTAGGCATTTTTAAAAACTTAATTCTGAAATATTGTAGGGCATTTCTTGAACATGCCTTGTCTGGTTCATAATCATTAAAATTTGTTCCTCAGGCTATAGGGTTTATGTCGTTATGTCATGTATTTCAAGTAGGTTCTTATAAAAAATTACTTTGGTCCTTAGAAAGTCCTTAATTTTTCTTCTGGAAAAAGAATGGGAACCCTGACATCTACTTCAATATTTTTTTCATTACTGGCATGAAATGTCTCCCAGTTAAATGTCTTAAATAAATTTATAAGTTAGAAACCAAAAAAATCCTAATTACCTTTATTGGTCCAGCACTGTATTACTTTTCTTTGTAGCTGTGAAGCAAGTTCTTGGTATAATTTTAAATAAGACATCTGTCTATAGAAATAGAAGAGCACAAAGAAAAAAAAATTTATGTAATTTTATAGATTATTAAACTTATATTTATATTTCTTGCAGCTCAAGAAAAACGTATTGCTGCTGAAAAGCGTCTACTTTTAGAGAACCAGCAAAAAGAAGAAGCTGAAGGGCAAAAAGCATTTGAAGAATTAGATCTTAATAAAGATGGAAAGTAGGAATTTTTCATTAATTTTTCCAAAATGTCCGTTTGATTTTAAAAATATTATGTTGCATAAAGTATATTAATTAGTAAATATTACTTTATGTAATTTTTTTTATATGTTGAGAAATTTAAATTTTAAACTTTCTGCAAATGTTAAACCCTTTCACAATTACTTACAAATACCTTTCACAATTAGAGAGTATCATATTAATAGCTAGGAATTAATAGAGGGCATAAGATGAAATTTCTTATTTATCCGTAACTTCTTTGTAATACTAGTTATAAAATTATTTAGAAGTAAGTTTGGCTTCTTTCATTTGTATTTATTACCAAATGCATTTGACAAGTCCAGCTCAATTTGGGTTATTGTTTATACAACTGGTATATAATTAATATAATTTTAACCCAGTGCTCGGCAAAATATATTTTAGAGCATATATTAAAAATATATTATAAACTTAAATATAAATATTTTGTATAATTAAAGCATGATTTAAGGGCAATTATAGTGTAAAAACTGCAAAATGTTTTTAAAAAATAATTTTTTTTTAAATTAAAGGTGGAATAGTTTGTAAAATTCCTATGCTTATGTAACAATTATAATTCTTATTTAAGATTATTTTTTATAAAGCAATTTTTTTTTTAATTTGTTTTTATATTTCATGATATTTATTCATTTTATTGTATTTATTTTGTGATATATTGAGATTTTCTTGAGGATTATGTACATCTGGAACTTAAAAAATATTTGGATAATAACTCTTGCAGGTTAACAGCTTCAGAGATTCAATCATTTATTCGATTTGATTATGATGGGGATGGAAAAGTTTCTGAAAATGAAGCTCAGGTATCTCTGCTCATTTTTAATTTCTCTCTCTCTCTTTTTTTACATTATTACTTGATTTGTAATTCCTTCTTCAATAAATTTTATAGGTACTGTAATTTGTGAGTGTTTTCCTTATTCTGACATAAATTTAAGTGACTTTCTATTAATAGATTGTAATCCTTATTGTAACATCACAGCTAGGATCACTGCTAGCAAAATAGAGGCACAGTACAGATTTTTATGCCTACTCCACCCACACTCCAAAACAAATCTTTTCAAATTTTGCAGGGATGTTACTAATTTAGATTACTTAATTGTTAAATTTTAATGTTAACTAATTTAGTTATTTAAAGTTTTATAAAAAAGAAGGTTATATAAAAAAGATTATATAAATATCTCTATACAGTAGTAATTAATCCCTTCTGGTAGTAAGTATACACAGCATGCTAGGAACACTATCCTACCTTTTTATTTCTTCTTTTTCAAGGAAAATTCAAGGTCAATTGGCAGCACAATAGCGATAAAACATTATTACAAGTTGAGGACTGTTGGGGGTAGAGATATTTCTTTTATAAGGACAAAGAGGGCATAAAAATAGAATAAAGTTTGTGTTTCAAGAAATATTTTGACAAGATAAAATTTTCAAAGAGCGAAAAAATTCTGAAAAACAGCTTAATGGTCTCAGCTGTCTAAAATTCCAGGGCCAACCTCGTCATCAAACTTTCACAAAAATCATGTAATTGTCAGGGTACTTTATTATTCTGGAAAATGCCATGGAAATTTCAGGGTATTTTTAAAACTTTCATAAACATTAGAGAATTGTCAAAATACTTTATTATTCAGGAAAATATCAGTATTTTTCAAACTTTCACAAAAAGCGGGAAATTTTCTATAATTTCACTTACTCTGGGAGAAAAGTTTTTCAGTCACCAAAAGAGTGATCTCTGCACTAAGATTAAAATTTTAAATATTTCAAATTAACGAATAGTAGCTTAACATTTTATTAAATAGCTTTAAAAAATATTTCATTTTCTTTTAAGGTAATGTATTTTTTAAAATTTGTTCTGAATGTTGAATTATTTAGATATTTTTTCCCTGCAATTCTGGTTTTAATAAAATCACTTTTAGTAGCATTATTCATTTGTAAATTGAATCTAAACACAAAAAACAGTATCAGATTTAGATTCTGCTGATCAAAATTTAACACATTTCTGAGAAATATCATGTGACTGTAATTTATTAGAGAAATATCAAAAACTTTTCTCCCTAGATTTTGTGGCCAGCATGTAAAAGGACACTTGTTCTTGACTTGACAATGTCTGTCACACATTACTGCCTTTTGTGGTCAGTGGGCACACAGTATTAGTAAACACAGCATAAAAAAGTACCAAAACATTTACTTTATTCTATTGTGGAAAAGTAATTAATGTTACCTTAAGTCCTTTTTTAACACTAGATTTACAGATGTTGATCATATACTTATTTTTACTAAAGTGAGCCAATTGGACTCATACAAGAAAATTGAAGTTTTTTGCAAAGAAAAAAGTTTCAAATTAATTTTAATAAAATGTTTATTATCAAAAAATTCATTGAAAAAAATTTTTACATATAAAATCTGTTTTTGAAACCCATTTTCTACAAACATTTCTATTCCAATTAGCACAATGGTTTCTACATCTGTTTCTTTTGTATGATGGTTGAACTTGACAATTCTTCCGTGCCTCAGTAGCTCGAATTTCTGTCATTGGAATGGAAGTGTTCTCGACTCCTTCTCTATATTTACTTCTTAGCTCTTCAGCCAATTGGAAAATAAAATCTTGATTGCTGCCCAAGCCTCATAGGACCAATAAATTTCATGTTATGCGATTAACTGCTAAACCATTATATGAGTCAAATTAGCTCACAACCATGAAAATAGGTATACCCCATTTGATAATGCGAAATAAAGGGGTCTGCGGGAAGAGGAATGAAAGTTTGCATGTATTTTATTACTTAACTGAAAACCAACATATGTTTTTGAAAAGTGATATTAAAGTTATATATATTTATATATATATGTCACATTCCACTAAATGACACTAGAGTCCTGAGTACATTTTCATACCTTTATTCAAATATCAGAGCACACTACTCATCAATCATCTTCAATGGCATCGCACATTGGTGCCTAACTTTTAACAAAGGCAGGCTTAGCTGCCTCGGGTAGCCACAGCTCTCTGCTCTAGATTACTGTGCGTGAGCCATATTTATGTGGCTAACTCATCATGCTGCGTCACTCCCAGTAGTGAATCCCTACTTAAAATCTTTTAAAATTAATCTACAATTTAAATCCTGACATATATATATATATATATATAGTGATCAAATTTTTAATGAGTTAAATTTACTCGGTCCATAAATCTAGTGTAATAAAAAAAAAAGTGAAATATTCTTGTTTTTGAAGATATAAAAGTGGAATTGTACAAAAATTAAGAGTATTGCAGTAAAACAAGTTACAATGATCATAAACAGTATTCATAATATTAATGACATTTTGTTGATTTCATTCTCAAATTATATTTTTGTAGATTATAATAAAATTTTTATTTGTATTTATAAATTAGTTATAAGTAGTGTATCTTTTTTTATGTTTTAGTTCTATATGCATAAGAAAAAGGAAATGTCATTAGATGACTTTCTGAGCAATGGTTGGAAAATTATGAAACCAGCATATACAATCCATGAGGTTAGTAATAAGATGTATTATTCATAAGTTAACTGTCTGTAAGTTAAAATATGTTCTTCATTGTCTTCATCAACTTTATTTTATTTTGGAAAAAAAAAGAAACTTTAACTGTTCACTTAAATGTTTTTAAAAAGATCAATCTGGAATTGTGTTAATAGTAAATAATCCCTCATAATTACAGTTTTTTTTTTCCATGAATACTTCTGGGTGGTCCACCTATAAAATTTTATTGTTTAAGTAAATTATATTGGTTATTATAACCTGAATCAAAATACATATTATTTATTGTAAGTACCAAAAAAGTAATATGGATAAAACCATGGAGGCTTTCTAAGCAAGTGAAATATTAACACATTGAAAACGGTATGTGCTGAAAAGTGTTAATTCAGTTCCTGCACATTTTTGTTAAAGTGATAACAAAAAAATCCAAAAAACATGAATTTCCGTCATCCGTCGCCAACAGTTCAAAAATAAGACTGGAATTCCCGTCTCCCGTCTTCAATGTGTGAAAACTGATTTGTTCTTTGGATGAATACCATTGCAATGAAATTCGAATTTAATTTCATTTAAATTATGATCTTGTGTTATGTGATCTTATTTTCTTCTGTTTTTTGGAGTTATATTAGCTTTAGTCAGTATAATTTTTAAAAACGGTAAAGCTAAAAAGTGATATTCTCAAACAATCTTAATAGATCAGTAATATTTCAAAACAGTGTATTTAACCATAACAAACTTTGTATAACCTATTAGATAGATATGTGAGCTTTTGTGATATCCCTTTACCGAAAAAGGCTTTATACAAATATTATTGTTGTTAATGTATAGTTATGGAAGATCAGTGAAATTTTGTCATTATAAAAAGAGATCCTTTCGGATACTTTAATAAACCTAGAATCACTGTAGTAAAGCATGGGAATACAGCTAGTTACAAATAATAGAGGAAAACAGAATAATCTAAATAATTATACATGTAAACGGCTAAGCAAAAAATGACAAATTGCATAAAATAAAATATTTTGTGTATCTTAGGAAAGTTTGACAGAAATGAAGGTTTCATTGCAAGTATATATCTAAGTAGCTGTTTTTTCCCTTAATCTTGATAGATTGTATTTTTATACCAGAACTTACAGAATTTAAACTTATATTGAACATATCCAGTTTATAAGTATTATATTTTATTTCCGTGTTGCTTGTCTTTGATATAAGTAAGGGTAGAAAATTAATATTTGGTATGACTTTGATAACTATTTTTAACTTCTATTTATAACTTCTAAACTATTTTTTCTCTTTGAGGTACCAGAAGTTTTCTTTTTTAAATATCTGAAGTATTTAAATTCTGTACTTATTTTTTCTAAAGTTTTCCTTCGTGCAATTATTCCACTATTTAAACATGTTCTTATTTATTGAAAAATTAACTTAATGCTAACTTTTTCTTTAAAAATGTATTCAGTAATTACTCATAATCTTATCTATGGTAGTTAAAATTAATGGATTTTATATTTTCAATATTATGTAGTGATTAATAAAATTATCAGCAATTTGAAATTCTGTTATAAAATGTGTTATAAATTTACTCTTGATTAATAAAAATGTCCAAGAACATTAAAAATGATTGGTAGATAAGTAGCATTACAATTTTAAAAGAACCTTCCTGTGAAATTTTTGCACAAAATTTCCCCTAACCATCATAATGTAAAAAAGTCTTTCAGTCATTGTCTATTGTAGATTTTTTGGTGTCGTTTTGTGTGCATACACATAATTAGTTCACTCCCTGTTATGCTAAACATCACAAATATTATTGTCTCAAAATATACTAAAGTAGTTAGTATCTTATTAATTTAAACTTTTATTTATCTTTCTAAAATGGACAAATAACTATACAAGCTTTTGTGTCAAATTTATTTTTGTAACCTAAAAAAATTTACTTCCAGATTGACTTTTAATTTCAAATTCAGTTTTTAATTGTCTTTTATTAGTTTTTTCTTCAAAAGTATTTTCCTTTTTTGAAGTATTTATTTTTTAAATTAATTTTATTTGTTTTATTTATTTCTTCAACTTTACTCCAGGATGAAAAGTCAGTACATAAAGTATCTGTCACTGAAGATAAACTAACTCCTGATTCACAGTCTGTAAGCAAAACAAAATTGATGTACTTTTTCTTTAACTATTTCTGATTTTGTTATTATAGTTTTAACTTTTGCAGGATTCCCACGGTCCTTAAAAACTCCTTAATTTTAGCTTCCATTTTTAAGGACCCTTAAAACTACTTAATTTTTAAATTGGAATGTGATCAATTTTTCCATCAATGCTATCCACCGTCATCACATGATATCCTGTCAGTTTTCTTATGGGACAGTTTTTTCTTAGTTACTTATTATTTGTCCAATAAATAATCTTTCACATACTGAAATGGTTTAAAGTATAAAGTCAGCTGCCCTTTCCTAATAGCTAACAGTCATGCAGATTTTAATTAAACGAAGCATGGAGGATGGGGGTTTGTAGATATTTCAGTTACTTATGGAAGTTTAATTTTCCTTGCATTGAATGTAATAGAAAAGTCTAAAACTTTCTTTTTTCCCAGGCAACGTCAGGTATAATCAGCTAGTATATATATACACACATATATATATATATATATATCAGAGTTATTTTTAAACCCTCAGAAAGTACTGTTTATAATATTGTATTTTATTCACAATTTATTTCTAGTTTGATCACTTAAAAAGCTTTAGATGTACATTTTTCAAAATTAGTTTTTGTCAAATAGACATATCTTATTACTAATTTTTAGGCATTTTTAAAAACTTAATTCTGAAATATTGTAGGGTATTTATTGAGCATGCCTTGTCTGGTTCCTAATCATTAAAAATATGTTCCTCAGGAAATAGGATTTATGTCATTTTGCCATGTATTTCAAGTAGTTCCTTATAAAATTTTACTTTGGTCCTTAGAAAGTCCTTAATTTTTGTTCTAGAAAAACAGTGGGAACCCTGTTTTGTTTGTATTCAAAGCAGGATTAGTTTATTTATATCACCTCTATAGAAAAAAAGATTTAAATCACTGATTTTTAAAAAATCAATGATTAAAGCCAATAATATTTTCTATCACGCATTGTGAATTTTTTAATCATGATTTGTTATTGCATGAATAAATGAGGCTAGCAGCTTAGAATGTGCAGTAACTCATACAGTCAAACATTGATAGTCCAGCATCATCAAAAAATAGCTGCTGGAATATTGATTTTCCAAAGAAAAAAAAATATGAAATTAATGGTCAGTCCCAGCATTTAATGAAGTATTTCATTATAAATAGTTTTAAAATAGTCTCTTATAAAAACCCAAACAAATTATAAAACTGTGTGAGAAACAACTGGATATGTTTTAAATTAGCAACAATACAGAGCATTAATTTTTTTTTTTTTTTTCAAATATTTAGAAGAAATAAATTAAGTTAGGTTTAAGGTTTGATGGCTAATGATATTGGCATTCTACAAAATACTAACTACATTCATGTAAATATGTCAGTCAGTTTCATTTTCTGTGATAAATTTAGTTTTCTTATGTGGGAGGATCCAATGCCATAATCTATGCAAATTGTTATTATTGGCATTCCTCTGTTAAGCTTTTTTTATATCAATTTTGTTTGTGATGGATAGTTTTGTTAGAACGTTTGATACCCTTACTACTGTTAGCAACAAACATAAAGAAAATGAAAACAATTTAAAATTAAATACAATGTTCTCCTGTGAAAATCCAAACATACAAACAGAAGAATGAATTTCACACTTTAGTTTTTAATGCAGCAAAGACCTTCCAAATTTCCAGTCCTGTGTAAAGCTTTTATTTTTTTATTTTTAGGGATGCTTGTATTTGGATATTGTGTTTGAAAAATTAATCATCTTTTGTGAATTTTTGGCAAATGTACATTTCCCATCCTTTCCATCTGATTTCATCAGTTTAATTTAAAATTCTAAAAGCAGGATATTTTAATTAGAACATAAATCAGGCAAATTAATGAAAAAAGTATTGCTGTTAACACGGAAACACAATTCAGCAAAATTTTAAATTAAGTAATTAAATAGATAATGCCATTAGTGCCATATAATAGGTGCTGGTGAATTATAGGTTTCCTAGTTATTGATGCTTCACTGTACCTTAGCATATGCAAATGAAAGATTAAATAAGATAAGATTTAAATATCCTTCTTTTAGCAATGAAATTTCTGACCAAATCAGATTCTTTTAAGGTCACTCCTTTAAAATTTAATATCAAATCAATAATGTTTTCACTTTTTATTTTTGTGTTGATTTAAAAATGTATTTGATAAATAATAAATAGTTTTATAAAGCTAAACTCCTGGACACTACAGCCCAATAAGCCCAATATGGAGGCCATGGCCTAAAGGGCCAATCTCCATTTTCAAGATCAAGGGCCCTGGGGAACAAAGCATGTGTCCCAGTAAGGTGGTCAACTTTATGCAAAATCCCCAGTGTTTAGTTCCAAAGCATGCTTGGTCTTCAGTTTGTCTACCCACTGAAGGAATAAAAGGCTGAGTCAACTTTGCCCAAGCCAAGGGTCGAACCTCAAACCTGTGTCTTGGTAGCAGGTAGCACTACTCCAAAGCCACTGGGCACCAAATAGTTTTATAGTTGTAAACAAATATGAAATATAGGAGTAGTTTGTTCAAAGGTTGCGGAAGAGGGATAAAAAAATCATCACACTTAATTTAATACATTTTTCATATGTAAATAAAATTGCATACATTATAATTAAAAAATAAATAAGATAACGAAACTTAATTTTGAATTGCTGCTCCATAGCCACTGGGTTACAAATAGTTTTATAGTTATAAACAAATTTAAAATATAGGAGTAGTTTGTTCAAAAGTTGTGGAAGAGGGATAAAAAAAATCATCACACTTCATGAATTTAATACATAATTTTTCATCTGTAAATAAAATTGCATACATTATAATTTAAAAAATAAATAAGGTAACAAAACTTAATTTTTAATCATAATAGTATGATTAAGGATTAAATTAATGGATTGATGTTAATTAAATTTTTATCCTTTATATATAAATACTTATATAAATAAAGGTACTTATATAAATATCTTAAATAATTTCATTTGTAGTGTGCAATTTGAAATTTAAAAAAAATCTAATTAAAATACTAATATATATATATATATATATATATATATATATATATATATATATATATATATATATATATATATATATATGATTTTTAAATGAAGATTTTTACCAACCCTAATTCCAAGTATTTAGTTTTTTTTTTTTTTTTTTGTTTTTTTTTTAATTTAGTTCTTAATATGTTTTTACTAGCTCTTTTTTAATTCTATGCAATAATTTAGTTCTATAACTCTCCTTTTCAGAAAGACATTCCTAATGGAAAGGAATCTTTTGAAGATACTGACATTAATCAAGCTGAAAAGGATAACATTTTAAAAGGTTTTTCAGTTTCTAATATTAGCTTTTTTATTGTTTTAGTGTAACTTGTATTTAGTTTAAATCATTATGCATTTTAGGCATGTTGGATAGTTAAGTTAAATAAACAATAAAGATTTTTTTAAATATGTATTTTTATAGTTGATTAAACAAAGTTTTAACTACATATTTGAGAGCATATTGTCCAAAATATCTTATACTTGATTCACTCTCAAAACTCATGCAACTTTTGTTAAGGTTTATGTTCTTAAGTGTTTTTGAATTTTCTGAAACAAAGTATATTATGCTGTGTCAGTATAGAATTTTGCACCTCATGATTATGGAGTAGGTTACAGTGATGTACTTTAAACAGTGGAAGTGTTCAAAACTCCTCAACCTTCATGTATACTCATAAAAAAGAAAACTATTTTCATTAGTCATGTTTTTGTTCTTACTTTTACAAAACTTATGAACACTATCAAATAAATAATACCTGCCTTTTAGCTATATTAACATAGAATTTTATAAACTTAAATAACAGCATCAGAAACTGGATAGTAGCAGGAAGTAATTATTTAGTAATGTAATTGAAAGAAGCCCAAAAATCAAACACACCATGAAAATGTCAGAATTATTTGTTATATTATGTTCTTTCTGTTGCTGTTTTCTTCTCATTTTTTTTTTTCTGAATAATTTTGTTTGGTTTGGTTTTGGAGCGTTACAGTCTACTTTTTGCAACACGAGGGCTAATGAGACTTTAACCTACTGCTTAAAGCCAATTTCGAACAGCTACGAACATCCATACCATAGTGGGATTCGAACCCACGAACTCCAGTTCCGAAGGCCAGCACCCTAACCATTCGGACATCGTTCGGCAATAATTTTGTTCTATGCTTGTTTATGTTCAGTTCTTTTTCTTTAAATTTATAAATGCATCTTTCCACTGCTGTCAATAAAAAATGCAAAAACTCTTTCTAGTGAAATCCAATTTGTTTGGAAAATAGGTGCTACATCATCGCCATTTAAGTAAAACTCACTAGATCCCAAAATTGATTTAGATGGAATTCAGAGGCAAACACAACTTCATTATTTGTAATCAATGCTTCACAGCTATTTCTGGTCATAAACTAGTCATTAAAACATCAGTAAATTTACTGTTATAGTTAAAAATCCATGAATATTTATTATTTTTTATAACAACCCACAAATTCTAATTGGTTATTTATCAGTTTTGTTGAATGCGACTTTTTGCCTGAATGCAGATATCTATATGTTTAAACATTATCTGACTTGAACATAAAATTTGAACACTCATCTGAAATGTTTTCCCAGCTACAATCCTGATTAAGATACAAGATTGTAATGGTGTAATTAGATTCAAATAGTTTATTATTAACTACCAAAGTGATGGATTTTAAAAATTTAATAGTCGCTCATATTTCTCTTTAACAAATTAGATGCTGCAATGGCAAGGAAGGACTTCGCTGATGCTGACAAGTTGTTAAGAGATATCCAGGCTGAAATATGGTATAATTATTATGGCACATATAACAATACTGCTTTTTTTTCTTGTCTTAAAAAAAGTTTCATAAATAGTACTATATTAGGAGGTTTTAAAGTTTAATGCAATTTTCATGCTTGTTTAAAGAAAATTGAATGTTATAACTACTTCTTCCTTGTTTAAACTAATTTAAATATTCTTTGGCTAATTGTATTAGTTAATAAACTCCTTTATTGTATTTTTTCTTCTTCTGTATTTGATTAGTGTAGGGCATTGGTCAACAAACTTATTAGCCAAAGAGCCAAATATGAACATTACAATAATTAAAAAAAAAAAAAATTGGGAGCCAAATCTGCTTGTTTAATAAATTTTTATTACACTAAATAAAACTAAATTTCATACTTAATAAATATTTATTAATGCGAACAATGTGCTTGCATCTCCTTGGAAAGTTTGAGTAAGTCTTTGTTGTTGTTTTTAATTTTAGGCATATCTCATCAATAAGACGACTTCTCAGTTTACTCTTGATAATGTTCATGCTTGAAAAAGGTTGTTTGCATATATATGTAGAACCGAAAAGGGAAAGAACAGCAAACGCAAGCTTTTTCAGCTGATCGTAAGAGTCAGGAATACTGTTCCAAGCTTTGAAAATGATCATGTCTTCCTTCTCCAGGTCATTTAAAGCAGGCCACTTGTGTTGTGAACTAAGATCACATATTTACAGCAATATAAACTTTTAATTACCTATCTATCTTTTAACTTAAACAAAAAAATTATACATGTTCTTGATTTATAGAAGAATTTTAATTTAGCAAAATAAAATGTAATTTTTTTCTTACCAAGTCTTTTTTAAATGAAAAAATTATTGCACTTTCCGTGGATATTTGTGCCAGAGCCGCACTTAAGGAGAAAAAGAGCCATATGCGACTCTGGAGCCACACTTTGCCGACCACTGGTGTAGGGCATTGACAGGCAAAACCACAGCTTGCATATCTGGCCCACTAAGAATTTTTATCTGCACTACCACAAATCTTGAAACAGTAATTGAGAAATTTTCAGTGTCAATGCTAAAAACATCATTTAAGAGCATGATCAATTTTTGTGTCTGCAAAAGTTCCTTTATATTAAAATATTGTAACATGTAATGTATAGTTGCGAGAATTTTTATTGCAAATGATTTGAAACTTTGCATGGGTTTAAAAAGAAATATAATAAATATCCATTAAATATGCTTATTTTCTTATATGTTTAAATTTTAAATGATGAAAATCAAGATTTTGAAAGAAGAATTTAAATTTATATTTAGTACAGCAGAAGCACAGATACTTGTTTATTTGAATAACATTAGTGAATGAATTGCGAAAAATGGGAACATGCTGTTAATTTGAAAGATGTCAGAATTTTTAGAAATGCAGTTTCATTAATCTCATTGGTATTGTAATTTTTATAGTATGCTATAACTTTTAGTCTTTATTGAGTTTGAAAATGAATAGTTTTGACATGCCAAAATATTTCTTTCCTTTATTTGGCCCACATTAAAAAAAATTGTTATCTGTAATAAAATTGGTTATGCTCAATACGCTATTTGAAGATTTAAAATTAATTGAATTATTAATTTCAAACTGTGCCCTAAATGTATCAACTTTCAAATGAAAGGTTTTTTTTTTTGTTTTGTTTTTTATCTGGATTAATAAATTATTGGTTTCTATATTGTTTATCTTAGGGACAAAGACTTTGAATATGAGATTTCAAAGTGTTCAATTTTTAACTGCCTTTTTATATTGAGCATAAATAATACTATTACTTAAAACATAAGACACTTAATTCTATTAAAAAAGAACTTTTGGTTAAAATACAAGACCTTTTCCTTGAAATTAGTTGTCCAACTACATTTATTAAAGTTTTTTCTAATGCATTGCATTTAATGCAATTAATTGCTTTAATTTTTTACAACATGTTTAGCATTTATCCAGAAACAAAACTGAGTATTGATTCTTATGTTAAATATATCTTACAAAATGCTTAATTTAATAATAATAATATTTTTAAAATATAGAATGTTTAGTAATTTTGTTGTTGTTTCAAGGTGTCAAACTCTCTGTAACTTGCCAAAATACATTGATTTAAAAAAACATATCTAGTTTTATAAGAAAAACTTTAATAGGTAATATTTAAAAATTTAAGGGAAGCTGAAAAAAAAGTAATGCATCTGGAATGGAACATTTTGAAGTCACTAATTCAACACCAAAAACATCAAACAAAAAATATGATTTTCAAGTTTCAAAATAAGGAGATTAGATAAAAATAAGATTTTAGAGAAGTAAAATAATCATTCAATTAAAAAAATTTTCCATTTGATAATGAAATATATGCTTAGCTTGATATTTTCAGAAAAAAAAATCATATTTTAGGTGTAAATCTGTTATTTTTAAGGTCACTCTTTGTTCCCTTCAGGAGGTGAATTGGGATAATTGTAGGAGATATTTGGTCATACTAAGTTAAATTTATTTTACTAATTTTGTGAAATAATTATTTGAATATAAACAAATGATGTATAGAAGTATCATAACTTTTTGATGTAATATAATTTTAAAAAGCCATCATATATTATTTTTGTAAAGGACAAAAAAAGACTCTTTGTGTACCAAACTTTTGATATTTTAAATGTTCTTTCTATTTAAATACAACAAAATCTTAATGAACTAAAACCATTAAAATCATAATTTTTATTTTTTATTTTATCAATTATATATTATATATTGTATAGTTATTATTTTTATATGGGATATATTATATAATTTTTTTTTTTTAATAATTGGTAGGTCATATTATTAATAATTATTTGTCAACTGTTTTTAGATCTCAGTTCATTAAAATGTACTTATATAATTTTTATGTAAAAATTCAATGCTGTATCTTTAAACTTTTTCATTACTATGCACAAAATCTGAAAAAAATAAGATTTTAATGCAATTTAAACATTAATTTCATTTTTAAAATTCAAAAGTAAGATTAATAATAATTACAATGCTTATTAGAATTGTAAATCTTTATAGTAGCATTTATTTTGAAATATGAGGAATCTTTATTTTAAATAAGTCTTTAAAGACTTCAAAAAGGGGGTAATAACACCTTGTTTATCTTTAAAGAATTCACTTTAGGAAATAATTGAGGAACTATGATTAAAGGTGCAGGACAAGTAAGAAGCTAGGTTTTGCAGTTTATGCTATAAAACTATAAGTTTTGCAGTACTTTTATTTCACTTTTTAAAATTTTGAAGCAAAAAAATATAAGAGATATGAGATATTTTTAAATTTATTAATACTAATTATTATTCTTTTAGGCTTCTAAAGAGAAAACTTCGGGGAGATTTTGGTGAAGAAGATGAATTTTTAGTGTTGGAAAGTCAGTGCTTTGATATTATGGAGAAAAAGTATTTGTATAAATTTTGTCCTTTCGATAAAATTGTGCAAATAATGAGAGTTAATAAAGATGAGACTCTTATTGGGTTAGTATAGCCTTCTGCTTTGTTTCATGTCTTTTTGCAAAATTATAATTATATATATATAATTCTACAATAAAAAAATTTTTAATTTCTACTGATAAAAGCATCAATCTCTATTAACAAGAGAAATTATGACACAAAATAGAAAATTATATATGTAGTTTTGAAAGTATTTTGTCATGCTATATAAGGGCACTAATTTAAAGCTTTATTTATATTTTGAATTTCTCTTTAAGAAAGATTGTTTTCAAAGGCTCTTAAATGTTATATATCTTAAGTATCTTCATTCAGCTTACTGGATTTGCTTATCACTCTGTTAAGAAGGGCTAGATAGTTGAGTTGGTCAAATGTTACCTTTCAGTACCTTGATCAGTATAAAAATATATAAAAACTTAAACTGTAATCTCTAGTGTTTTTTTTTTTCATTTTAATTATTTCAGCACATTAGTAAACTTGCTAGAGTATTGTTGCCTTTTGTTACATAGCATTTGAAATGCCTTGGTGAACAGTTCTAGACTACAATAATTCAGTGTAACTACGAGGCACATCCAGAAAGTAAGTTTCCCTATTTAAAAGAAAAAAAAGAACTCGCATTTTCAAGGACATATTTATTGGCAACAAGTGCAGCAATGTTTCAGCTATTTTTCAACATAGCCACCACCAGAATTGAGATACTGGATGTATTGTGGGATCCACTTTTGTATACCTCTGTCATAGAACTATACTGCCTGTGAATGGAACCAGCTTTCCTGTCCCAGAACACTGTGCACACCCCTTTACGTACCGACAATGTCTGCCTGAATTTGGTCCTGACTGAAGATCCATTAAGATGCCAATGCATTGAATGCTGCTTGGTTTTCAGGGTGTGACATCCAAGTCTCATTGCCCGTAATGATCCTGTCGAGGAACCTGTCACCGTGATACCGTAGCAGAAATGTCAGTGCTGCTCCTAAGCGCTGAGTTTTGTGTTCGGTTGTCAGTTTCGGCTCATAGACCTGACAGAGCTGACAATGAATTTAAATTGGCGCAATAGTTTGTGCATTCAAGATCACCAACCAAACCTTGCGGGCGGCAGGAAAAGGAATTCAAGGTTCGTACGGTGCTTAAAAGTGCTTAAAAACTGCTTAATTTCGAAACGCGTTTTTAAGGCCTTAAAAAGTGCTTAAAGAGTGCTTAATTTTCCCCTAAAGTCCTTATTTTTTTTTCTTGTCGACAATTTTTATTTGAATATTTCGAAATCGTCTATGAAAATCATAAAAGGTCGCTCGGGATTAATCGTTCAATGTGAATGAAATTAGACACTGCAGTGCTCCTTTTTTTCCTCATTTTCCTTTTTTCTAGAAATCTGTCCTTTATTCCTTATTTTACGGCATTCCTCCTTTTTTTTTTCGGCTATTCCCGCCTTTTATTCCTTTTTTCTTTGGCCCATTCACTCCTTTTATTCGTTTTTTCCTTCTCAACATTTACGGAGACAACTCAACATTTACAACATTACGTAATGGTGGAACGGATTATTTTCGGAGGGGGACCAAGGGAGATTTTTGGTTTGGTTTAGTGTGTTACGGTCTACTTTTTTGCAACACAAGGGTAATGAGACCAGGACCTACAGCTTAAAGCCGATTCCAAATGGCTACGAACATCCATGCCACTGTGGGATTCGAACTCAGGTACCGAAGACCAGTACCCTAACCAATCGGCCATCGTTCAGCGGGACCAAGAGAGAAAGACATCTTTATTTGTGAATGATACTTCAATTGATGAATGGCAAAACACTGTATACGGAAATACACTGTATTTCAGAAATACAGTGTCGGAAATACAGGGCTGTACTTCCGGCCAGCGGCCCAGCAAGACTTTTAAGATCTCAGTGGTTTTTTTCTAAGAGAATAACAGTTCATGTTCATGAACAGCTAGGCAGATAGTACATACACACACAAACGTGGGAAATTGTCTATCTACAAAATGGCCTTTCAAAATTTCGGGGGGGGGGGACCAGTCCCCCAAATCCCTCCCCCTGCCTACAGCCTTGCCTCTGACTAATGCAATTTTGACTACTCTAATTGAAAGAGTGCTGAAATCATTGAGTGCATACAGATGGAAAATTGTGCCAGCATATGCATATATTATACATTTTAGTTATATAAATGCAATAAATGAAAAACCCTACCCATGTAGGGATATAGTCCCTGCATCATTGAAATTTAACACATTTCTGAGAAATACTGCCTGTGATATGTTTACTGAATATGAGTTTTATATGTTTGTGGCAGTAAGATATTCTGAATAATAATGCCCAAATATACTTTTTTGGGAAAATCAAAAACTCATATATATTTAAGCTTTTATGTTTAAGTGCTAAATTTTTGTCCAGGCAATATTATTTTAAACTTTTGAGATCTGTATAATGTGCTTTTATGTTCATAATTGAGTTTTTAAAATTATTATTTTAAATAATTAGAGTCTATGATAAGTGGAGTGGCCCTGAAGACAATCATTATGAACAAATGAAATTTTCTCGTGGAGCATCTTGTTGGAATGGCCCTAGTCGATCAGCTGAGGTATGTCTTTTATTTTAATTCATTATTGCTAAATTTAACTAAAAATTATCTCTAATGAAATTTATTAAATTAAATTGGATTTTTAGTGGCATATAACAATTCTTTTATGAAAAAGCTTACTTGTGAGAATTATTAATACCATTAATCCTCGTAATAGAAATTTCAATAGATGAAAGATCTTGTTTGATGTACATCTAAACTGTTAAGTAAAATGTTATATCTAAAAAAAATGTAGAGTTCAATAATGGCTAAGTGTATTTAATAGTGATTTAAAAAATGATAAAAATCTTGAGATAATTTTCTTTAATTAAATGCTTAAAACCTAACCTTCAGTCTGGGTAATTAAAATTCTTAAATGAGGGTTATATTAATTGCAAAATTCAAATTAGGTTTTAGATTATATTATTCTAACAATATATGTAATAAAACAACTTATTAACCTAAAATGAACAAGTTCATTTAAATTTAATTTTCATTATATACTTAAGAAATAAGACATATTTGGCAAGACATGTTGATTTGCTATTACTTATTAATTTTACGCTAAGGCACAGCCCTATGTTTTTCCAGATCATTTAAAGAAAATAAATGTATCTACAAATATAAATATTACTCACTATAATGTTAAGTACTTTTATAAATGATAGTGTTGTTTACAGTAAATATGATTAATATCTAAAAATTGGATTAAAAATATGGCACAATTTAATTCAAAATGAGAGAAGTGTGCTAAATTAAAATTGATATTATTGATATAAATGGATGAAGTAAATATGGTAAAAAACAAAGAAAATGTATTATCTAAAAACACATTTTAAATGTTATCTGATTAATTAAATTTACTTAAAGGCTTTTGATATTTTAGCATGTTACTAAGAGAAAGAAATTTTTTTAATTTAAGTTATAGTATAGCAATACTAAAGATATTATTTACAAAATAGAGGAGATAAAGGTTAAAAAGCTATACCTTCATTCTAGCTTCACCTAGGATTGCTTTGACGAACCTAAAAACTTTAAAATGTTTACCTGAATACATATATTACATGGGATATCAGATAATGATACAAATAAATGGCCATTCTATCAAATTGCGGTCAACAATAGAAAAAATAAATAAACATGTAATACACATAAGTTTTTTTGTCAGTTTGCTCTCAATTTCTTAAAAACAGCTGCTTAAAATAAAATGAATTCTACAGTGAAACTATGTATCAAAATGAATTTTACATGATGTAACCATGTATCAAATTTGTTACTGATTGATGCAGGTGTGGATTTAGGTAGTCTAATCCACCTTTTAAAAATCATTTAAAAATAAAATAAATAAAAAGCATTCTTATTCATTAAAGGGTTTAAAGAAGTTATACAAAGTGTAAGGAAGAACCCCCTGTACTAACTTCCATGCATGTAGCTCTCACCATGTACATGCAATTGGGTTTACAGACAAAAGCACAAACATTCTTTTTTATTTATATAGATGAATTAAATTGCCCCATTACCTATTAAATTGAATAAAAATAAAGACAAATGAAGAAATAATTTTTTTTTCTATTTCTCACTGTTGAATTATAGAAAATATTGGTAGTCTTCTGCCAACTACTAGAAACTTTTATGAATTTCTTTGTCCAGTACAACAAAGGACTCCAACCTTTTTTTCCTCCAAGTTTGTATGGGCAAAATCTTACTTCACACATTTGTTATGACATAAGAGATTTAATACTATTTGAACAACTGTGAAAAAATTTAGAAACAAAGAGTTTTTTTAAAAATATGCTGATGACAGAACAAACGATTCAATAGAACCAATTCTAGAATTTTGAGGTTTGCCCTAAAAGAGTAAATTTGCAGTAAAAACAATAGGGAAACGATTGGACTAAAATTTTTATTCATTATATCTAGAAGTTTGTTGTATGGCAGAAGTTTGCAATAACAAGCCTCAACTGTATAAAGCTTGTAAAAATATTCTGATAGTACAATGTTATTTATTGAGATACCGTGTATTAATTTATTTAATCACCTGACTGTCTTATTAATTTAAGCAAAAAGACTCTTTCCTGAGTGCATTTTATGCTCTTATAGTTTTTCAACTCAGCAATTATGTAGTTTTAGAAATTTTAGAATTGAGCTTTCAGTATAAATAACGCAACAAAAAAATATAAATCTTCCTAATTAGTTAATTGGAATTAATAAAACTAGTTGTATCCTCTTTTAGAAAAAAAAAATAGTGATACAGAAACATCAAATGTATGTTGACTATTAGAACAATTTTTAAGTTAATGATGGTACAAAAATGTTATGTAATGAAATTCTTAAAAGAAAGATAAGAATAATTATTTTGCTGGTTCCCATAAATATATTTTTAAATGTATACAATTTCTCTTTTACTATTAGTAAAACTATTTGTTCCATGATAAAAATGAAATTAAATATATCTATGGAGAAAATAGTGTGGAATACTATTCTTTAGTAAGTGTTTCTTGCAAGAATAGAATCTTATGCAGAACAATTAATGATGTATAAAATCATTAATTTTCTAAATGAAGTGTGTAATTAATTATTAAAACTTAAAAGCAACTTATACTTTTAGATTTTTTAAATTATACTGCAGAATTTCATTATTCCCTAAAACTACACAGTATGTATCTCGCCATTCATTCATATGGAGAGAACCTGAGACCTGCTACCTGCCCACCAATGTCTGTGAAATCAACTATTCGGGCACTGTAAGGGTCTGGGTAGGCATTATGTTAGATGACTGCACACCTCTCCATGTCTTTGAAAGAGGCATTGTGATTGCTGTGAGGTATATAGGGATGAGGTCTCGGAGCCCTATGTTCACCTTTTCAGGGGATGCAGTTGGCTCTGAATTCATTTTAATAGGCAAAACACAAAGTTTTATAGAGCTATTCTTGTCAACAAAATTCTAGAAAGTAATGATATTCACTGGGTAAATTGGCCTAGAAGATCTACCACCCTCAACCCTATAGAGCAAGTCTGGGATGCTCTGGGGAAGGCAATTGCAACCCCACTCTGAGGACCATTCAAGGTCTGAAAACAGTATTGCAAGACAAGTGGAACCAATTCATAAACTGCTTTACTTCCAGTATGAAATCACCTCTCAAGGCATGTATATATTTAACACTAAACATACCAACACTTAATATATACCTATTTCTACCATAGCGGGTCAAATGACCGGACTTTATTTTTCTGATTATAAATGTATGAAATATGAAAATTGGAAGGGAATAGACAAATAAGCTTTATTATTATTAAACAAATTCGTTTTTTGTCAATTTTTATGTATTGCAAACACAAAGAATAAGAATTTTTAATTCATTTCCCATCGCATTTTTTACATTAACCTTTTGGGTCATTTGACCCGTTTTTGGTATGTTTAGTGTTAAAAGGGTATCATACCCCCTAATACCCACTTTTTTTGTTCTATTCTACAACCATTGTTTAATACCTTCTGACTCAAACGAGTGTAAGCACAATAATACATGTGTATTATATCTGTTAAGTGGTTATTTGTATTGTATCAATGTATATACATATCAAATTTCAGTCCAATAAGGAGTTAATTAACCAAATCTGTAATTTCTCTTAACTTTTGAAACGAGTGTATATAAAACATATATAATGGTATAATAAAAATTTTGTCTTAACCCCTTAAAGTGCAAGTTATTTCTTTTGTGTGTGAGAGAGAGAGAGAAAGAGAGAGTGAATAGTGAGCGAGTGAGTTATTAAAATATCAGTGAGAGTATCTAGCAGAATACGCTTTAACAACAGTACTTGTGGCCTGAAGTAGATTCACTGTAAATACACATAGCCATCAACATCTTAAGGGGTTAAATACTTCTTATTTATTAATTTATTTATTTTTTCTAGGTTAACATGAAGTGTGGTACTGAGAATAGAATCACATCAGTTATTGAAGTCTCGCCTTGTACATACTTGTTTGAATTTGTTACACCAGCTCTCTGTAAAGTGTTGCCACCTAATGTAAAAAAAGCTTTGAATAATGAGCTTATCTTCATTTAACACACTGTGATTCTGCTAATGGAAGAAATATAATTTGTAGTTTGGCAAACTGAAAAATTTCACAAGGAAGCTAAAATTTAAAATAAAAAATTCTATTAAAGTCATCAGATATATTTTCTAGGACACTTGCATGGTTTATAACAGATAAAACAATGCATATTCTCTAAGGAAAACATTATTGCTTAGTTTAATAGCATAATGGAAAATATTAATGTTTAGTGTGCTAGTTTTCTTTCTTTAAAACACATTTTGAAATATATGCTATATTTATCCTAGTTATGTTTAAAACAAAAGTTAACTTTTACTTCTAAAGTAACTTTTCAATCTATGTACTTCAGTAAAATTATTTATACTTCATAACTCTTAAATGTGAACAGTTTAATATCAATAAGAATTATTTTAATTCAAGTAAAACTTTAAAATTAACTTAGTATGTTGGATTATAATAACTTTCATATATTAGAAATTATTATTGTTGTTGTTATTTTCTTTGCAAATTAAAATTCTATGGAAGGTTACTGTAGACAACTCTAAGAAATATTAGCTATGAATTTCAGTCTTTATAATCTTGCATCATTTTATATGTATAGTATATTTTAATACACCGAAGAAAGCTTAAAATTTCTTGGCAAGGTTTTGTTATGTAAGCATAAGCCCATAATGTTATTACTCTTAGGCATAAAAAAAATTTAAATTTTGAATGTTAAGCTTTTGGTAAATTTTTTTACTCTGTTGTTTAGCAGGGCAAAAAGGAACTAAATTTTATTTTCAATTGAAGCATAATGTTTCAAGAACCTTTTCTTGCTTTTGAAGCTTAATTTATCACTGTACTAATTATTAAAAAATCTCTTGCCCTTATCAAAATTAAGTTGCTAAGAGAAGATAGAAAATATATACAAAAAAAGTTTAATTTAAATGATTTGATCATTTTTATCCCAAATGTTTTAAATTTCTATTCTCAAATTTAAGGCATTATGACATTAAATTTAGTAGGAAAAAGTCTGTGCAACATATGCCTATTTTTAAATATTAGTTTATTTCAGGAAAAAATACTACATCCTTATAATTCTATTGATAATTATTATTGCTCATTAGGAAAAATATTATTAGTTTTCACTGTAGCTTTACTGGATTGTTGATAGTCTTTGGATTTTTCTTTTTATAAAAATGCATCCTACAGTGCATTATTAATTTTATCATCTGCTATTTATTTCAATTTTTTCCATCAAGTATTCCACGTGTTTTGTTTGTTCTATACTAACGTCTTTCATTCTTTGAATATGTGTTTTTGAATAACTTTTTGTGAAAGTTTTGTCAAATTGAGTCATGCCTGTATAGCATTTAGATTTAACTTACAACTGTTTATTATCAAAATGTCTGTCTGTAGTTAGTATATATGCATGCCTGCCAACTAGTACATTTTGGCTATGTATCATACAGATTTCAATTGCATTGTAATATTTATATTTGTATGCTAAGATTGACCATTTTGATAAACTGATTTCAATATGTAGAAAGTTAACCTCTCTCATAATCAGAAAAAAAGAAACATGAATTTTTAACAAACATATTTTTACAGTATTTTTGTGCAATATATATATATATATATATATATATATATATATATATATATATATATATAAAATATTGCTCATTTATGTTATCTCTATTTTAAATTCAGTACTCTTTTTGCTTTTTTTGTAAATTGTGTGCTTCATGTGCATACAAGAGAGAAAACAGTTCAATCTATCAAGATTTTTTGTGTCTATATTTAAATTTTCTGTTGAAGTTTCATGTATTAAGATTCATTCTTAAATTTGGGACGCTTTAAATCCAAACTTCAGAATTTAGTGTATAAAATTATGAATTTTCAAAAATGGCATGTTGGCAGTTATGTATGTTTTATGGAATTTTATATATGTACATTTTAATTTACAGTAATTCAAATTTATAACGATCTTTTTAATTTTTTTTTTCTATTTAGTTCATTTGTAAAATAGCAAATCTTATAATCAAATCTTTTATAGTATAGTTTTAGACACAAATTAGAATTTATTTTTTTAGATGGAGGATCAGAACTATGCCCTTATTTTCCAAGAACCAAGTTTGTTAATCATCTATTTACCCTTGGCAGGGAAGCTACTTACCCTTGCCCTAAGGACACATTTGACCCACTAGTGTGTTGATGAGAGGGAATAGTTTTCAACAGATCCTTTCCACTCTCGGGTATCTATGCTTCAGGGAAACCCTGTAATTCTGGGGATTTCACTCTAACCCCATCAGTATTTATGGAGAAATAAAATTACACATTATTTTCATTTATTACTTTCTATTTACTTGGAAAGTAAATAAAAAAATATAGCTCTTTCTCTATAATTTTCAAGCAATCTCCTTATCTGCTGTGACACAGTCTACCAGACTTGGAATATTAAAAAACTAGGTTGAAATGTCAAAAGCTGCTTTGACAGTCACTGCAGGATGGCACTGTAAAAGGTAAGGGGCATTCCTCATTTGAGGGGTAGAAATACTTAGGGGTGAAAGTCATAGAGTCTGTAAGAGCACATGACAGCAATCAGATTAAACCTGTAAAATAGATGTCATTTTTTTTTTCAATGTGGACTGAAGTGCAGCAGTGCTCACGAAAGCATATTTGCCATATTCATTAACAAAAGAAATCAAATGCTTGTCTTTATTTAAAGAAGTAATTATGATTTGAGATTTAATGTTTTAATCATTCAGATTTATTTATCAACAAAAAGAAATTAAATGCTTTTTTAAGAAATAATTTTGGCAATTTAAGAAAATCTGCTTTTATTTAAATTTTTACTATAAAATTTAAACCTTAAATGTGTTTTTCATACCTTTAAAAAGATTTTTATTTTTATAGAAGGGATTTAATTAGCCGCTTTCCTTATCCAAAACATTCACTTATACTTATTTTTGCATCCTTTTTAATGTTCAAGTTTGTAAAATTTTTCAGGGATATTAATTTTTTTAACAAATGCCTTTGCATTCTTAACAATGCTGCAGGTATACCTCACAAAATAGTTCCTCATAGTACCCACTTAAGTGTCAGTGAGAGGTAAGTACAAGTATCTTTCATCAAATTTCATCTACTCTCAGCAATGCTCCAAGGAGTAGTCCACATTCCACCCACTAGTGTGCTTAGGAGAGAGTAGTACCTTTTAGAAGGTCACTTCCACTTTCAACAGTGCCATAGGTGTGCCCCAGAAAGTAGTTCCATGCTAGGGTTCCAGTAAGAAGTGAGTATGATTATCTATCGATAGATTTAATCTACTTTTGACAGTGCTCTATAGCAGAGGTGGGGAACTTTTTTACCATTACAAGCCACATTTAAAGTAATAAAGCAGGTTTCATAAGTTGATATATCTATAAATACAATTTTTATGAAATTATTATAGTCTTTGCGTAGTGCTATCAATTTATTCTGCTATAAAAAAATAAAAAATATTAAATCATTTATTTATTAACATAAAATATTTTTATAGCCACATAAGGGTAATAACTGGTTACAATATTAACCTTTAATTATTTTCTTAATATACAACTACATATGTAAATACCATTTCATCAAATAAGTAAAGTAGAATTATTCTTAATTAAATTTATTGCATTATAAAGAAATTCAGTTGATAAATAATATTCAGTAATTAAAAAAAAAAACTAATATAGGAATAATACAAGTCTATTACTTTTTAAATTGGTAGGATCTATATAAATTAAATATTAATTGAAGCAAGAGTTTGACTTTTATGAAAGTTATACAAGAAACTCACAGAGACTGAATGTAGCCCCAAGACCATATGTTCCCCGCCTATGGCCTATAGAGTAGTTCTATGTTACACTCACTAAACCAAGCATTAAAAATCCTTTTTTTATGGAAGGATGGGGGTAATGGTTAAAATGAACCAGAATGTGAGTACTAAAAAGACACTTTGGTTTAGTAGTATTTCCATTTTAAAACAATCATATAAACATACGAAACAAATCAAACATAAGAATGCAACATAAGAACAATATAAACATTTTAAATTGTAATCATAATTATTATAAAAGCTAACATATTGATTGAATTTTTTTTTATAAATGTTCTCTTCATTATCAATAGCTTCTTTGATGCTGAAACTTGTGATATCAGTTTAGTCAAATCTGGTTTATAGTGAGTTCTCTAAGACAAATGCAAGTATCTGAATTATTGGTAGATAATCTACTCTTATTCTTACTTAAAATGAACTTTATAATATATGCGTAATTTTATACATTATACTTTTTTGTTTTTGGATCTCAAATGGGCCATTTGATGACCCACATGTCATAAATTGGCAATGCCTCCATCAGAGTTTCTTAAGAGGGGAATACCTTTCAGTAAATCTTACCATCCTTGGCAGCATCCTAAGGAAAAGTTGCACATTACACCCATCATGATATCACTGAGAGGTGAATATAAGTAACTTTCAAAACATTTTTTCTACTCTTTTCTGTATCCTATGGAGTAGTTCCACATTTCACCAACTTGAGTGTTGGTAAAAGGGAAAATACCTTTCAATAGATCTTAACCACTCTTTGCTATGTCCTCGAGAAGATTCCCATATTACACATACTAGAGTGTCAATGAAAGATATATCTTTCATCTACTCTTACATGGGTAGATTTCTTACAGATTTAATGCTTATGTAGAAAATCCCATGTAAGTCACCTAAGCAAGTTCAGCTGGGTTTAACCTGTAACCCAGAAAAACTGTTTTTGATGTTCAAAAGCCAATTGGCCTTAGTTCCCCTTTCTTGAAAAGGAAATATGGTAATATAACAAATAAAATTATCATAGTTGTAAGAAGACAATTTTAGAACTATTATTATTATATGGTAATGATGTATACTGATTTTCTTCTTTTGTGCATCAGTTAATGTAACATGTAGCTATGAAAGGCTTTCTAGCGTTTAATTATCTCAGGTTAAAAAAAATATTACCATCTAAAAATATAGTCTTCCAAAAATTATTCACTCTTGCTTTAAAAAAAAATAGTCTTTATGTCAAAGCATATTTGCTTAGTTGTGTTTTATTCTTGATGTATACTTGTGACATATATTTGCATAATAGTTATTTACATTTGCTTTAAAATGTGTGTCATAGTCAAGTCATATTGTTCTACTGTGGTACTTTGACCAGTGTTACTTTTCTCCTTATATTAAATATAGTTATTTATTTATCTTTACAAATTTATAAAGATTGCTTAAAATATTATTTCTTATTCTACTATTTAGCTTATATTTTTAAAATGTTATTCATGCCTTAGCACAATGTACTTTTTATGCAAAATCTCTAATGCTTTTAAAATATTCAAATATAAGCACATAGTTTCTATTTCCATGCAAATGTTAAAGAATAGATTTACTAATTTAAAAATCTGTAGAAAAAAAATGAATTTCATATTATAGCTGAAACTTTGAGCAAATTCTGGACCAAACAAAATAAGTGCTCTCCAGTTAGAGCTTGGTTCAAAAGTCCTGCACCATCTTGTAAAAAACTATATCTTCACACATGCATATGTGTATATATATATAT
Source organism: Pardosa pseudoannulata (assembly GCA_032207245.1). Lineage (NCBI taxonomy): Eukaryota > Metazoa > Arthropoda > Arachnida > Araneae > Lycosidae > Pardosa > Pardosa pseudoannulata. The sequence continues at coordinate 158,804,335 of CM063506.1, read as the reverse complement.
ATATATATATATATATATATATATATATATATATATATATGTATGTATTTAAATATATGTATATATATTTTTATGTTTATATATCTATATATATATGTATGTGTGTGTGCTGTGGAAACTCACACAAAACATTCATTTATATAAAGTATTTTTCTTTATCTAACAAAACTCTCAAAGTTTGTGTGCTGAAGTATTCACTTATAGGATATTTAGTTATATAAAATATCCATTTATGTAAAGGTATTTTAAATTTCCAAAGTAGATTTTATCCACTTACATGAAAATAGCATGTGTTTTCTCTGAAACCATTTTCACTCTGACCATGAACAATTTTATTATCAACCCTTGCCACCATTGTGGAAAAGAGATGAAATTAAGAGATATTTCCTGAGGTTTGGACCATGTAGCATAAAAAGGTCTTGGATACAAGATAACCAGTTTGCAGATTTCAAAGAAAAAAACAAATGAATAAAACAAACTAAAGTCACCAATAGAAGACTCTAAATCAGCAACTAACAAATATGAGGTCATCAATGACATGAGTTGTATAAGGTACATTTTAACATATCCCTGGAATTTCTTGTTATTTCAGAATTTTAGTTTACATTGTTGTTTAAGAGATAGATGAGAGAATTTTTCTATTTCTTTTAGTATTTAATTCTTTTGGAGTATAAAAATGTTTTTTAAAAAGGTACAGTAACATTCTGTAATCAATATAAGTGAAAAAAAATTCTTTTTCTTGTTATAGTCTAAACTTTTTTGGCTGCGGGCAAAAAATCGAAAGAAAATAAGTTTGGCGACCAAGATAAATTTTTCTAAAATTTTAAAAAAATTATACAAGTACCTAATGGTTTAAATATGTTAATGAGATGAATGAAATTGCTATTTCATTTTTAAAAGTTCCTTATACTGAGGTTCGAAGTGAGATATACTGATTTTAAGGAACGAGGTTAAATGCTCATCTGTCAGTCTACTTCGGGAATTATTCTTTCTAAGGTTCAAAGTTGAAAACACTTGTTCACATATAAGAAGCAAATATACTGCTCATCTTCTGCATAATAAATCTGGGATATAATATTTAAACAAAGTAGAAAAGGAGATGGATATATAATATATAAATATATATTTCTTTTAATTTGCCTCGGACTGGCAACTTAAAATTCTATCCCCAGGCCGGATAAAACCTTCTGGCGGGGTCATAGTTGACCCATCCCTGTCTAAAGGACTAAAAGTAATTAATTTTTAACCATTAATTTATTTTAACTTACTGAAAAAGACAAAAATGCAAACAGTGTTGGTTTTATTTTATATAGGCAAAAATAATTCCATATATATATATGAAATATTAACTTCTCTTGCCCCTATCTGGCTATGGTCTTGACTTCACTAACTTTTGTCTTTTCCTTGCCAAATAATACAATCAATACAGTTAGACTGCATTTACACAGACACATGTATGCCAAAGACATCATTCTCTAATATGGTGCAGAACTTTGATACCAAGCTATAAATCTGGTTTAAAACATCCACATTAAAATGTATACTAATGCTGTTGCTTTGTGATCTCTGGTAACTGTGATTGTCTTTCAAAATATTGCTTCCACAAATTATGCATTCAGAATTTTCATCTGTAACTTATTTCCCAAGACATTTTATGCTCTTCATACATATATATAGCTTACTACTATATGTTATCTCTATGAAAAAAGATGTGTATAGAATTCTATTCAGATTCCTCTTTTTATAGGACAACTTTATCTTTGTCTCATCCATAAAATGTATTTAAGGATGAGTTTAATCAGTATTCAAATCAAACTATCATAGATATTACTGTTTAACACTTCTAAATTGTATATGCATCTCATTAGCACTATTCTAACTATAATATAGAATTATTCGTAACTGCAATGTAAGTTTTTAATTTATTTCAGAACTCTCAAAACAGATTTTTATTAAAATACTTTAGCATTTTATTCAAAAATTGTATATAGACAAAATTATACATTTAAAAAATAAAGCATTTAAAACCTGGTTTTTTACCATCTAGTTGGACTCAGTGAGAAAATAGATACTATAATAAGCAACTTATATTGTAAAGAGGTACATCAAAAAGATTAATGGTATAAAACTAGAAAATTTAAAAGAATGCATTTAGTATGCATAAATTTTCTCATTTGAAAGTTGAAGATGCTAGGTTTTTTTTTATTAGTAAACTTAAACAGACTAATTTAGTATTTTTCCAGTATACTGTATACTATTTTACTGTATAGTCTACATTGCAGTGTAAAATATTTTTAAAGCTTTTAGTTTTCAAATATCTTGTTAATGCCAAAAATAAAGTTAATTGCAGTTGCTTCTTATACTTTCATTAACATCTTCAAATGTCTTTATAAATCTGTTGAACTTAATTTAATTATAAACGGAAGTCTATACCTGACAACTTTTACCTATCATCTGAAAAATTTACAATATTCGATTTAATTTTACAGACTTAAAGAATTTTTAGATTTTAGTTCTATAAAATTGAACGCATCTTCATAAAGTTCCCTCATATTAAATGCAAGCAATTTTAAACTTTGATAGGAGAAAAAATTCAGTGTGAATTTCTAATTGAGGCTAAGAAAAGCTACCACAGTTTTTTAAAATTCAGTTCCTACTTTCTCACATGCTGCTGTTTTTAAAGAAAATTTGTAAATAGTATCCTATTATCTTTTAAAATTTCAGTTCTATTTTTGGAAGATTATTAATATGTTTAAAAATATTAAATTTATAAATGAACTTCATAAAAATAAATAGTGATATCAATTGACCATACCAATTGAGCTATACCAATTTTATCACAGTTCTGTAAATACAGCTGTTTAAAAGTTTGATATATTGAAAAAAAATCAATTCGTTTAAAGGAGTGAAAGCTTGGTAAGTCATAGTCTTTTATTTTAACATCTGATTTTATTTATTTTTCTTAATGGATAGTCAATATGAAATGTAGATTCATTTTATATTCACAATATATTTTATTTTATATAAAGATACTTTTGATTATAATTTTCCTGAGAAAGGAAAAATTGCAATTAACTTTTATTAATTATTATTACATATCTCACTAAAAGTCAACCAACTGATGTTTTATGAAAATGCTTTTTACTGATGCCAATTTTTAAAAGTTGTCAGGTAAAGAAGTATTTAGGACAGAATTATGGACTTCTGTTTTAACTATAAGTTTGTAACTGTTTAAAAAAAATTTCTTTTTAATTAATTTATAGATCTGCAGATTTCTTTATAGAAATACTGAGATTAAATGTTAAATAAAGCATGTCAAACTCATAGGCCAAATAAAAAAAGATTTATGTTGACCGAGGAAGAAAATAATATAGCCTTTTCTCAAGCAGTATAGCAAACAAAAGAAAAAATATATAAATAAATAATTTAAGAACAAAGTAGCACATTGTTTTCTTCCTAAAATTTGGCATTTCTCTTCACTAACTTCCTAATGTGCTCATGTCTACAGAATTGTAACTAAAAATGACTTAAGGTGAATATCAGTAATTCTGAATTAAGAGCTGCCATAGATGGTAAGAATAGTATGCGACTGCAAAGAGCTGCAAAACTGATTAAGAAGAGGAGTTTTATCTACCCTTAAATCTGTATTAGTATTATTGTAAAAATTTAATAAAATAAAACACTCCCTCTGCCAAATTTTTTAAAAAATATATAAATTATATATATATAATTTAATCCCTTTTTTTCTGATTAGCATTATTCTTGTTTATAATTTTTTATTTTTTTCAAAGTTTTCTTGAAGCTTGGAAGCATTGTTTTGGTTCGCGTAAAGCAGCAGGAACGCAAAATCCAGCCCTTTTGTATCTGATAGAAGACTTATTTCTATTCACGTTATAATAAAAGTTTTCAAACCTTGCTAACATATTTTTAAAATTCAGACGCTCTTAACTTCTCCAAATTTTTCCTTCAAATCTGATTTTTTTTTTTTTTTTTTTAATCTTAACTACCTACATTTGAAATTTAAAAAAGCCAAGAAAACGAATCTTCTAATGATTTAAAATCTGAAAACCCATTTCAAATTCTATAGCTTAGCAGTTTTTCTGCATACTTATATTAATAATAACATTCCCAATTATTGTGTAACCAGTGGCTATCATGTATAAGAAAACATTAGTGAGTATGCATGGCAGATGTAATAAGTCTAGAACTGAAAAAATAAAAATGACCAACAGTGTTGAAAATATTTTTAAAATTCAGTTAGAAAATTTCAATTAATATTTTTGCTACATATTACATTTGATGTTTGTCGTATAGCCCATGAGTTTGACATCTTTTTGGTACATTATAAATAACATAAATTACATTATGTATTATATTTTTTTTTTAAAGTTTTAGTGATATAAATGTATAAGGACTCATTAAAAAAGGGCATTCCATTATGTCACATTTATTGTTGATGTGAAGGGGAATGTGTATTATTAATTCTGAATGAAATATTATACATTGAAGTTTTATACATTTCAAATATCCCTCCTTTACATGCTATGAAATTGGATGTAACTTATATGACAGTTGTTGTAGAAACTATTTTTAGAGACGCTTTTATCTCGTAAATTACAAGTGGCAAATTTGTCATTGTAAGTTATTTGTATATTTTAATGAACACTGAAACATGACAATCGTAATATTTGCTTCTGCATTTAAAATCAAATTATCATCCTGTTAAACTTATTTTATAAATGTACAAATGTTTGTCAGTGATTGCAGTATTATTGTTCATAGATGTTATGATAATTGTATGAATAAAAGTTCTTTTTCGTGTTATACAATTGTGTCATTCATTGGTTTACTGGATTGTTTTATGTGAATATTGCTTGCTTTTAGTGGTAAGTACCCCAAATCTGATCAAAATTATAATTATTTTTAATATGAACAAATTATCATTCTAACTTTTCTAGACAGTTTTATATGTATGAATACTGTGTGTTTAAATATGTAGGATTTTAGTATTAAGAGAACATGGTACCCCAAGTATAGTCCAAATTTTATTTATTATTACAATTATTTATTATCCATAACTTATTTTAATTGGAACAAATTAGCTTTCTAACTTTCCTAGATATGCAAAGTTTGAAATCTTTATCTCCAATATTTAAAATAAAATGTATATGATTTCATTTATAGGTGAGGTGCTTTATTTAACAAATGAAAACTCTGTCCTTTTATCCATATTTGATTTTCTTTAAAATTTAAAAATGCTAAATCTTCTGTTGTATTTAAGATACAAGTGTTATATTATTTACAGGTTTTCTCAGGTAATGTATAGGATAAGTCTGTGCATGAAATTGAATTAGCAATAAGTTGACTATTTCTTTTTTATAAATAAAATACTGTCAAATTACAAAATAACTATAAAAAAACTGTCAAATTTCAATAGTTTTTAGTGTGACTGTAAAAAAAATAAAGATAAAATATGATTTTATAAATATCTAAAAATCGTAGCGTAGTCTTCTATAGAAAGCTTTTTAATTAATCTTTAAAAAATTGGGAATTTATATAGTTAAAATATTTAAATAGTTATAAAAATTTCAAGTAACTTTAAAAAAATTTTCAAATTTAATTTTGAATTACATTAACTATTTATTTTAAAGATTTTTATATCCGCGAAAATGCTTTAAATTGGATTGTAAACTACCAGTCTTTCTGTTATCGCGGACAAATATGAAACATCCCTTTTCTTTTCTTAAGGGTAGTTGTATCTTTCAATTTAGTAAAAGACCATTTTTAGAATCGGTCAAGTAATTCCAGAGATTACCTTCAGATAACAATTTTATCCCTTTTAATAACACTAGTATAGATTTCAAAATTTTTGCAAAATGCTTAGTTATAAAGATGACTTTAAAAATTTAAAAAAGAAAAAAATGAAAGTGAATCTTATAAGCCAGAGTTTTCTAGAATTTTCCGAACCAACAATCCCTTTACAAGAAAAAATATTTCCGAACGATCCTTCTTAAATAATAGTTAATTGTACTAAATATTAACGTATTGTTATATATTATCTATATCTATTAGGATTCACAAAGTAGAAACTAATTAAAACGACCATGAAATGTGAAGGGAATCCCAAAATTAGTGCAAGATTTTAATTAAATAAAAAAGCACGTTTTTTTTTCTTAATTATTGAATCGTAAAGTACACAGGATAAGGTTATGAATGGCGTAACACGTAGGGCAAATGACTCCCTGGCTTTGCTGGCACATATGCACTCTTTTGTCGAAATTATCCATGACCATTTGGTATAAATGTGGCTGAATTTCGTTGATGAAGCATTGAATTTAATCCTTGAATCCACACGTGCTTTTTGGCATAGACCTTTGACTTCAAATAACCCCATAAAAAGAAATCCAACAGTGTTAGATCACACGATCTTGGGAGTCCATTCTTTTTTACCGAAACAAGAGAACACGACCAGAAATTGTTTCATGCAGTAATGGAACTGTTTCGCGGGTTGTATGGCATATGACACCGTCTTGTTGAAAGCATTTTTATGCTAACCCTAAACTATATCAGTTATCAAATGGATTTTTTTTTATAGAATTGCGAACACTTTACTGCACTAAGGGTGGCAAATTAAAATCTTTTGGGACACCTTTTAGTAACAATTATTTATTAAAAGCTTAAAAATAAGCATAAAAAATATAATAAAAATAGTGAGATGGTTGAGGATAGTTTAGTTTTAAGAATTTGTTAATGTCGGGTTCCAAATTTGTTAACATCATTCGTCAATCTGCACGTACCGTGATGTTCATTTTCTTAAGCAATCAAGTACCTTAGGTAATGAGCCCAAGTTCAGCCCAAACACGATGAAGGAAATACAAGTAGAATTTCTGTAGTCCAAGGGTGGATAAACGGCGCTCCCTGGAGGATATCATGAAATTTGTAATTGAAAAAAGTCGTATTTATTATAATAAATGCAATATTACTCGATTCATTTATTGATCATTTTTATAGATATCATGTATATTACATCCTCTGGCTTAGAGCCGCGGTAGCTGAATCGGTAAAGCCAGTAATTTCGTAACGAGATCGAGGCTCGAGCCGACCAAAGATCAACCGTGTTCATTAATGGCGGATGGAGCATGTGAGGTACGTGACCGCAAAGTTCTCCAAGTTCCTAAGCAATACCTTTGGGAGGTGGGCAGGCCAAGCCTAGGTGTCTTCTACTTGGTCCCTGCTTCTAAACAACGAGGACCCAGCGGAGGCAATGTTAGCTGCACGTGCTCGGGTGGTGCTAAATGAGTAACAGCTTCGCAGCCGTATTTGGCATCTACCTCTACTGCCAGCTGCATAAGAAAATATATCTACTGGCCACCCCCTTTGACTGCCTTAACTCTTCCCAGCTTCCACTGAACCTGCTAACACCCCCCAAGAAAGTAAGGCTTCAGCGCCCATTTGGAGGGAGAGGGGGGGCTTCCTCCCATTTTAGGAACCTATGCTCTAAGTTAACATTTTCATTTAAGAAATGATAAAAACTTTTAGAAACTTTTTTTTTAGATGGAAAAAATATCCAATGTCTCTGAGTGATTATATTGGGGCAAACAAAAAAATATTCTGAGTATTAATTTTTTTACGAATTTAACTATGCCACGAAGTTATGACTTTGACTACCACTGTGAATGAGAATAACTTGCGACGGCTTTCAACAAGTGATTACAGCGGGAATCATCCTGCGTGGTCTTCGTGTTTAAAAGTTCTTTCAGTAACGAATGAACAAACTAGGGCACTCCGAATCACTTAAAAAATTTAACATCGGATGGTCTGTATTTTACTTTCTTGGGTTTTATGTCCTTAGAGATTCATCAGTTTTTGATTACCAGTTCATTAAATTAGCTTTAAATGCTTTTAGCACGCCAATTCTCTCACGGCCCATTTTGACCGATTGACGGGAAAAAAAAATTTATTTTAATGTTAAAAAGCATCCTCAAAATATTGAATCTAAAAATGTGGATCCTTTAATCGTAGTAAAAAGAAACATCCTGTCTTAAGTGATTACACATTTTTCTTGTGATGCGCTATATTTCAGGGCGTCTTACGCTTCTTTTCGTATTACCGTTTTTCGCACACAGTTTTCGTTTTCAGATTTTTAAGATTCAAGAATTTTCAAATACTCCTAACGAAACTACTTCTCGCATTTGGAATTTTATTTACCTGTCATCATAATCGTTTCTGTAAAAATTCTCTACACATAAAACTGCGAATTCCAGTGTCGTTGCACTTCCTACATTTTTATATTCCAATTAATACATCAATTTTCGTTGAGTTGATAAAAAAAACCATAAAACACCGTAGTATTTATTTCTATTACTAAAGGCTGGTTAGACTAAAGAAATTACGAACACTTATTTATTCTGCGAGATGAGCAGACACATACCAAAAGCCAGTGAGTAATTCTGCGCGGTCTTGCCACTGGCATATACATAAACTAAAGAATGACGTCGCATGACAAATGCCTTTATTGGTAATTTTGCTAGCATAGGCATTTTGTTTAAACGGTTAGATGAACTTCAAAATTAAGAGTATGGATTCGAATTCCGAAAATAAAATAAATAAAATTTCTATTAACACACAAAAAGTTTTTATAGACAATATTTCGTACTACGATCAATCAAAGAATTTTAATATCCATGTAATGGAATCATTTATCGTTTACAAGTGGATTCCACAATCTTTAAGCTAAACGATGGCCGAATGGTTAGATCGCTGCTCTTCGGTATCGGAGTTCGTGGGTTCGAGACCTGATGATGGTATGGATGTTCGTAGCCTTTCGGAATCGGCTTTAAAAGTACGCCAAGGTCTCATTAGCCCTCGTGTAGAAAAACAATAGAGCAATTTGTCGCAACGTCACGAACTACTATAATGCCCTTCCCATTCATTTTCATGTTTCCAATAGACAATAAACTGCCCTTCAATTTGAAACTAAAGCTAGAATTGTCATAAGATGAGATGTGCCCTGCTGCATGAAATCGCCTTATGGACCGTAGCGCTATAAACCAAACAATTAACAATCTTTAAAGTTTCGTAGCAAAAATTATCTTTTAGCGCCAAATGATTAAAGTAAAGCAGCCATTTTCTTAATTAGAGTCTTGTAGCTACTAGAAAAAAATTTACAGACTTAAGGCACTAACATTTTTAAATAACATAGGAGACATAAGGCACTTAACAAAATTTCACTCATTCTTTTGCTGCAGGTCCTACATTATTCACATAATTTGGTCCCTGGGACCAAAGTTGAAGATTGTTCAGCGCAAACGTGTGTGTGTGTATATATATATATATATATATATATACATACACACACACATGCATATATATATGCATGTATATATATATATATATATATATATATACATACACACACACATGCATATATATATATATATATATATATATATATATACTTACATACATATAAATGCAGGCTCGTAAACATATATATCCATACACGTATGCTCACATATATAATGAAATGTATATAACACATGTAACACACATCACATATATATACACATTTATATATATATATATATACATATATATACACATTTATTTATATATATATATATATATATATATATATATATAGCTATACGCATGCAAACATAAATATATATATACAAACACACATATATACACGTATACAAACACTTGTATGTATGTATTTACACACATAAATTTTCTTTTAACATTAAACAACGTACCTCTGCAATAGTCGAAGATGTTCGTTTTATCTTGGATACTTGTTTGGAATTTTTGTCCCACTTAAGACTCCAATTTGACGTTTTTTCCTTTCTTTTTGACTTTATTACCTATCGACGCTTTAGATATCGCAAAACCATGACTTTTACATCGTTTTTGGATAACGGAATATGAAAACTTCTCTTCGGAAAGAGCATAAATACAGCCTTCAAACCACTGCTTCGTTAAAAACGCCATTTTGAATAAAAACAAACCTCTCAAGCCACAGACGATAATTTTGACTTTTAAAAACGTAGAACAATTGCAGTTTTTTATTTTGCAACAAATGATTTATTAATACCGCTAACCAAAATCGTCTAAAAAATGTGCTTCTGTATAAATGTCAGACTTTGTTTTAAAATAAGATGTTCTAATAACGTTGTATTCACTACTACACAAAAATTAGTATGTGGCATAAAAGTCATGGCTAATTTGAACATTTAATTAGATACTATAAAGTAATTTAAAAATTTTAAAAAACTGTCAGTTTGGATTCCATAATTAACCTCAATAGTCTGCAGTGAAGAAAGAAGAAATGTAAATTTATCTTCGAAAATTCTATGACCACGTGTCACCATTTTTTATACTAGAGATAATCGACGATTACCTACATTCTAATATTTGGAGTTTAATCTGCGATTAGCTCACAGTTTACGTCTCGAGTATGGTAAGTAGGTATGATAAGGGCCGGTGTCACCAAAGTCGTTTAACGGCTAAATGCGATTAATCTCCGTTTAAAAGTAGAATTGCATCCCACCATTGTTTGGAGCCATAGGTTAATCGCGGTTAGCCGTTAAAAAACTTAGATGAGACCGGCCCTAAGTCGCGTTTACACTGTTTTATTACTCTCAATCGTAGTTTGGTGTTGTTGTTTCTCATGCCACTTGAACAAACCAAGCACGATTAAACTTGCGGGCTCTCGTCGGGTGCGCCTTTCGTTTTAATGAGCACCATTAAGGTGAAAGAACGACTTCGCTCAAGTAGGTCCTCGTCATTTTGAAGCAGAAGACCCTTAGGCTTAGCCTACCACCCCCATAGGTATTGATTGAGAACGTGGAGGAAATTGTGACCACGAACCTATTTTACGTGCCCCAGTCACCTTTAACGAACATGGCGGATCTTAGGCCGGCTCGAGTTTCGAACCCGCAACCTCTCAGTTACGAGATCGTTGCCTGTGCAGACTGAGCTACTGCGGTTCGTAGTTTGATGTTTTTTTCCGTGAGTCGCTAGTGTGCATTACAGTTGCAAGCTAGCTGAGGGTGGTTGACTTTAAACAGTTTGTTAATTTCGAGTTCCATTAATGTTCCTATTGCATTCCATTCCAACGGCAGCCCGTACTGAAATTCATCAGTGGATGTTCGTAGCCGTGCGTAATCGACTTAAACTGCAGATCCAAACACCAAACCAACCCATTAAAATATCAGTGTTTTTTTTTTTCATACTTAATTTCATAAGTATGTTAACTTACTGATGTGGTTGTGCCCTAAAAAGTTTATGGACACCTGCTCTTGTGTACAATAGCAATAATTAGTAATGAATAAAAAATGCATTCTTAATGTGGCTTTCTCCACACACTCCACATGGAATTTTATTTTGAAATTCGTGTTTACAATGGTGAACACGACAGAAATACAGAAGTCAGAAACATAAAACGGAGTCATTTTTTGTTAAATGAGGTTTTAATAAATTTCAAATCCAATTTGAATAAGATTTCAAATACAAAGTGAGTAAAAAAATAACAGAATAAAAAGTAAAAAGAAATTGAATTCGGAGACATGCATAAGTTTAAATGCGCGGTTAACACAGATCAAAACCAAATATTAAAAATTGATTTTTTTTTTATATATATAAAAGCTAAACAAGTTTCATAGTCCAGAAAAGCTCTTTAAAAAACTTGAAAAATTAACATTATCAAACGTTTCACATGGAATTTTGATTTGGAATGCTTGTTTGCTTAATGTAAAAGCATGACAATGTAAAACAGTTACTTTGGGATTAAATGATTCTATTGATTTGAAAAGTAAATTCCAAATCAATACAATTTCCAAAAATATAAAACACAGTTTGGATTTAAATGAAATTTTAATAAATTTCAAATGAATACAATATCAATAATATTAAAACTTAGTTTGAGATTAAAAGATATTTTGATAAACTTCAAATGAATACAATTTCAAAAACGTAAAACACAATCAGTGTGATATTAAATGAAAATTTAAAAAAATTCAAGCAAATACAATTTTAGAAACATAAAACACAGTCGGGAATTAAACAATATTTCAATAAATTCAAAAGAATACAATTTCTGTAAAATCTAAAATTAGGTCAGGATAAATATAATTTGTATGCACTTAACAAGGATAAGAAGCCAAAAAATTAGAAATTGAATTTTATTAATTCATTACAACTACTGGTGTTTTAATAAAATAAACATGATAAAATATTAGCAAGTTAATTATGAAAGAATTACATAAATCTTATTGTCTAGAAAAGCTGTTTTTGAAAAATTAACACGAAACATATAAACATAATATTGTAAACATAAATGCCAACAGCAAAACTGATTAAAAATTATTTAAGAGAATGTTATAAGGGAGATATTTCTTTAAAAAATTACTATGTAGTAAAAACGTTTTATAAAAATAATTTGTTTTATTAAAATAGTTATAAAAATACTTAATTACAAATAATGTTCAGATAAAAATTGTAAGGTAATTTTTAAAGAATACGTATTTCAAAAGTCAAGATATCATAAAAAAAAACATCAGGAAATTTTTATATATTTCAATGACTTAGTTCATGTGTATATTCATGACTATTCATTACTACTATTAGTCAACTCTTTCATGAGTAATTATGAAATGATTTCATGACTCAACGTTTATCCGGGACAAGACATTTTAATAACATCGATTATAAGGCATATTCGTTTATCCAGAAATTATTTGCATAAATTCGATTATATGCCATATTCGTTTATCCAGGAAGTATTTGCATAAATTCGATTATTTGAACTCATCCGGGACATTTTAATAAAATCGATTATTAGGCATACTTGCTTCTCAAAAGGACGAAGCATCTGCATATATCTGATTCTTTGGGATACTCGTTTATCCGGAACAAATAATTTTCCTAAATTCGATTATTTGGAATACTCGCTTATCCGGGACGAGGCATTTTCCCGACATTTCTGATTAATTGAGAGTCTACTGTATTTTTAATTTAAAGTCCTTTAAAAACAGAAAAAAAAACTCTTCATGACACAAAATTGGAATGTAACAAAGTTCTCATCGATGTAATAATTACAATAGTATGAGAATGAAATAAGATAATGGTAATAACGTTTATCATTTATTTCGTGTTGGGTATAATTCAAACACAAAATTTGAAAAATTGCTAAACGAAATAATCCGTGGTATTTGCTAAAATTTGGATGAAACATTGATTAAGGATATAGTACCTTTCCAGACTTAAAATCTTCATCATAACAGCCTCGTTCCGATTGGTCATAAAACAAAAAGTTCTACTCCTTTTAGAATGAAATTTTTACAGCTTTTTTAATAATAACTCTAGTTTTGACAGTCTAATTGGCATTTTCCACGCTAATCCTGGCTTTGGAATTAAATTTTCCCAGTTTTCGTCTTTAAACGGTTCTAAATATTTCATGTAATCTGCAATATCTTTTTCAGTCATTGGGTGGAGAAACCTTAAAATAAATAAATAGAAATTGTAAGGTTAATTTACAAGTGCAAGAATGTAATAAATACAAATGATAGAAAAAAATTTATGAATTTAAATCACCACTGAAAAGTTGCCTGTCTGGGTACTTGACTGGAGGACAAAATTGGAAAAAAAATCCTGATTTTTCTTAAAAAATCAAAACATCAGATTTATTTGATTTAAATCAGATTTTTTTTTATTTAAATCGGATTTCTTTGATTTTTTTCTGAATACTAATTTTAATTCTTTTTATGTTTTCTGCAATATGCATAGAAGAGTTTGCTATAAGAAGTAACAACTTATATATACTACACACCGATTACCTAAAATTATAATATATAAATTTAAATCTAAATACATTCTATTATTTTGTAATTGGATAGTGCAAACTAAATAAGATGTAAATTTAAAGAACAAATCAAATATTTCTTTAATGCAAACTATTTACAGGGTATCTGTCAAAATAAAATTTTTCAAATCCATGACTTTCCCTGATTTTAGCAGTTCATTTTCCATGACTTTTAAAAATATTTTGTTAAAGTATATATGAATAAAACTTCTGATGTCCATACAAATAAAATGTATGCTTTTAGGAAAATTACAAGAACTTATGATAAAAAATACTTTATAAATGTTTATAAACTCATATATATATATATATATATATATATATATATATATATATATATATATATATATATATTGTTGTAGTATCTACATACCTAAGTTTAATCACATAGCAGCAATTTTCTGAATACAATCAAAAAATTTCCAATTTTAATTCAGGGACTTAGGTATTATCGAGGTGACCATGAATAATAGTCAAACATAATAACCCTGTAATGTTTATATATAATAGCCCTAAAGATAAACTTATATTTTGTACAAAAATCTTAACTAATTTTCTGTAATTTAAGAAAAAATCAGAATAAAATACTTATACATTTACCCACCTATTAAGCTTGCTTGTTTTGAGTTTTCTTGGCAAACAAGTTTTATTTGGCAATATGGTCAGTGGGATAATACATAAATACCAAACTCAGTAACTTTAGCCAAATGACAAATAAAAATATTATTAAATAATTCAATGCAATGATTTTGCCCAAATATTTAGTGCCTCACAATCAGTAATAATTATTAACATTTCTATATAAATCTCAAAATTTAATGCCTCAAAATAAAAATATCTTATTTACTGAAACTCCTAGTAACTCTTTACAGTAAAGATTTCCTCTTTTCCTCCAAAATATGAATTTTCGAACGGCTGTGAACATCCATGTCAGCAGTGGGATTCAAACACACGAATTTTAGCGCCGAAGAGCAGCGCCCTACCTATTTAGCCATCGATCGGCTGAATTGGTATGGCGTTGCTCTTTGGGCGGCCTGATATTTGTTATGGCATTGTTTTCACATAATCACTGTTACTGCTGTTTTGCCATTCTAAAATCAGTTCTTCCATGCTTAACAAATTTCTCCCTTAATATTTTAAGTGAGCTAGATAAGCTACGATAATATTTAATTGGAAATTAAAAGCAAGAATAATTAATTATAATAAAATTTGTATTAATTCCAAAATTTATTAGTACACCCCCAAAGTGCCCTGCTTTTCCGTTTCCATATTTAAAATTGAAATACAGTTTCTTTCTGAAAAGTATATGTGAATAATTGCTTTCCATACGTAACTTGTATTTTATACCAGGCGATCCCCTTCTTCACCCATGTTGATGTTTGCATTGCTTTGTGTTCCTTACATTTTAAGCAAGAATCTTATAGATATCTGCAACGGAATCTAATAATTAAATCTAGCGTTTAACAATTAAAATAAAACGTTCCGATCTCCGATACTCCGTACGCGACGCTGGTCTCTCAATATCAACCGGAGATCATCGCGTGGAGGCGAAGCCAGCCTGATAAGAGTGAAATCGCTGCGTCGCGTATGCAAGATGGGTTAATGTTTCTGGTGCTTTCTAAACAGTGTATCTTCAAGCATAACAAAAGATAAAAGCATACATACGCATATTACATATTAATATTGTTAGTTTGAGAAAAAAAATTCACCCCCCCCCAAAAAAAAAAAACCCGGATTTTATACTCCCGAAACACATTGTTTTTTAATGAAACTTGCCTAAACTGAGATTTTAATACAAACACCCGGTTTTTTTTTTCCCTTATCAGATTTTCGTTACGAATGTGGAGGGGGTGGGTCTAGAAGACCGAATATACAGGTGAGATAGAAGCATATCCTGGTCTTGCCTCATTAACACACGAGAAAAAAACAGATGACTAATCGAATCGTACTGCTGAGAAATATTCGACCCTTCCGTACTAGACTCAAGACTCGAGTTGGTGTTACATGGGCCCCTGTTTTTCTTTCGGCGGACGAGGACGGACACCCCGAGAGAGGGTGGGCAAGACCTGTTCCAGGGAGGTTCAACAGGAGGGGGGCAATTGATGCCAACCCCGCCCGCGCCAGCTGCGGAGAAGGACATTTTCCCGTGGAGGCGAAAACTTGACCGAGGGGGGGGGGATTCCATCCCGGCCCTCGCGAAGAGGTGATGCCCGCTCGGAACGACGGAGAACGGACATTCTTGTGAAAGGAGCTGAGACCGAGAGAGGTGTTTTCCGCTCGGCACCATTTGTTTGTTTGTTTGTTTGTTTTCCTCGGTCTTATTTCGGCCCTGTTTTGAGTATGATTTGCAGTGTACATATGTTTTAACAAATCTTCTTAATAATAAATGTTTAATCCAGAGTTTTGTCGCTGCTGTGCTTCATCGTCGGCAACATAGGCTTTAATCGAACCCAAGATACCTTCTCTAGACAAAATAGGCGAGCAGGTGCAGAAGCTTGCGGTCATCGGGAAGTACAGCCGGGAACGCGCGAGGCGTTATAGGGCCCATAGTCAATTAGCTGCCTAATTTAGTGGTGCCTAATGAGTAACTGCATGTGACCTAATTTAGACTATTGAACACTTACGAATTATATGCAGAAAACTTAATGAATTTGTAGTTCTTTCCATATTTAAATTCAGTATTCTATTATTATTCTATTATTCTACTCATGTTTATACGTGTAATACTTGTAAATAAACAGCGTTTGAAAATGAATGAACATTTTATAGTAGTCCTGCAAAGGAAACTAATTAAAATCGACAAATCTAAATGATTTATTAAACGGCATAATGTGAACAAAAGAATGAAGAATTCTAGATGTTTCTTTCCAGCATTCGCTTTTACTTATTCGTGTAGAAATTTTCATAGATTTTTAATTTTTTTTTCAAAAGGTTATAAAAAATAGTTGATAAACATATATTTAGGATAACTTACACATGGTATGCATATTCTAAAAGAGCAGTCAGCTCCGTTTCTGGGTCAAAAAAATTAGGATAAGGTTCCTGAAATAAAAAAAAAAAATGAAAAGTCAGAATAGAATTATATATATATATATATATATATATATATATATATATATATATATATATATATATATATATATATATATACACACACATACACTGTCTACCAATAAGTATTTGGACACCTATGCAAATGACGATATCTGCGGTCTTGAGGTACGTCACGGCCTCTGCCGGTATACATCGTGTAGGAAACAGCATCGGCATGAGTCGCATGCAAGATGCTGCTCAGTTCGGAGCTCTCCGATTTCGAGAAAAGTATAATTATCGGGTATCACAAATGGGGCCGATCCTTAAGGGACATATCTAGCGATCTGAATTACCCAAAATCGACAGTGGCCTATGGGATTAAGAAGGGGAAGATGAGTGGCGATTGTCGGAATGTGCCCCGAGTCGGCAGACCAACGAAACTGGGAGATAGAGACCGACGAGTGCTGTCCAGAGAAATTCGGAAGAACCGCACCCAACCGATGGCCCTCAACCGCGAGGAATTTCAACAGGCATCCGGGAGTATTGTTTCAGTGAATGCAATCCGTAAGGAAGCATATCTGCTTGATTTTCATGAACGTGCTGCTACCCATAAGCCTTTAATCATAAAGTCCAACAGCGCTGCTCGGTTAATGTGGTGCAAAGCACATCGAAATTGAACCGTAGATCAGTGGAAATGGGTTCTTTGGAGCGAGGAATCGAGGTTCACCCTTTACCGTTCGGATGGCCGGGTCTGGAGTCTGCCTGGAGAACGTCACCTACCAGAATGCATTGTGCCAACAGTCAAGTTCGGCGGAAGTGGAATTATCGTCTGGGGGTGTTTCTCCTGGTATGGACTGGGACCCTTGGTCCCCATTCATGGTAAGCTCAACGCCGATGCCTACTGCACTATTTTGTATGACAATGTGCTTCCTACGTTGTGGCAATTTTACGGGTTGGACCCCTGTTACTTTCAAGACGACAATGCCAGTTGTCACGTTTCGAGGTTAACTAAGGCTTAGTACGGTACCAATGGAGTTCATCAAATGGACTGGCCTGACCTGAACCCTATCGATAACCTCTGGGACGAGTTGGATCGCCGAATTAAGGGGTACACTATCCATCCAAAATTGGTGAAGGAACTTAACTTGTATGTGTACTCCAAGCCGAGTGGAAGACAATACCGCTAGCTGTAATACATAGGCTTGTGGAAAGTATGCCCCGGAGGGTTCACGCTGTTATTGCCTCTCGTGGAGGCTCTACCAACTATTAATTTTGAATAAAGTTAGTTTTTCTTTTCTATCACAGATGTCCAAATACTTATTGGCAGACAATGTATACACATACAAATAAAAAGAAAAAAGCAAAAAGATAGAATTCTTCAGGCACTTACCTCATGAATTCCTCTTTCTGCTTCAATATCCTCCCCATCATTAGACAACCGTTCAGGTGGCCATTTTGTAGCATACCACACATTCATTTTATAAGTTTTTCCAGTATCCGGTGGGGCCGACTATTTAGATATTATCATAACATTATTCAACATATACACATAAATACATATACATATAAAATTACAAAAGACATAGATATATACACACCATATACATAAAAAATAATAAAAGTTTCTATATAAAATATAGTTATCCAATTATAACATGTGATAAACAAGCATATATAAAGCATTAGATAAGTATATCATATGGATACACAATACAGGCAAATATATATATATATATATATATATATATATATATATATGTATATGTGTGTGTGCATGTGTTACACATAACACACACTCCCATATATACATATACACATATATATGTATATGTGTGTATATATTATATATGTATATGTATGTATGTATACATATATATATAAATATATGTATGTATACATATATGTATGTATGTATGTATGTAAGCATACATATATGTATTTATGCATATATTCATGTATATACATGTATGTATGTATATATGTATGTGTGTATATATATATGTATGTATGTATATATGTATGTGTGTATATATATATATATATATATATATGTATGTGTGTATATATATATACATATATGTATGTATGTATATGTATATATATATATATATATGTATATGTGTATGTATATATATATATATATATATATATATATATATATATATTGGTTGTTGCAGAAATTTAGATTCGTAGATTCAATGAAACTTGCAAAACAATTTATTCTTAACCAAACAAATCTATACAAATCAGTTGCTACAAAACAAATAATGAAAACCACGGTATCATTCGCTGAAATAAAATATCTAAAAACAAAACACAGAACAGAACAACACACACACAACAATGTTGTTATTTAATACCATATTGGCAGGAAACTGGGAGTTTCTGGAATTTTCGGTTTCAGCTGTTTCAGAAATATAGACTTCGGCACATTAGGGAATAGTTCAGTTTTCAAGGTTGGCAGTCTTGGCTTACGAAGGCATGAAACTCAAAAGTTTGTACTCCTAGTGGTACACGGGGATACTGCAATTTAAGGCTAATTCCTCGACATCTAGCTGGATCATATAGTCAAACAAGATCCCCACCTCTATAATGTTGTTTCGCCGATTATGTGTTCAGTAACCATGTTGAGCCGAGCGATGGCCAAATGCATAGATCCTGGCTCTTCAACGAAGTGGTTGGACTCTTCCCATGCGTATCAGCCACATAAAAATATGTTCGACAGGCAGGAAGGGTACAACTTGTGGTCTCACAAACAGGTCATCACACGGCAAAGGAACGGATTGTCCAAACAGCATCTCACATGATGACGAATTAGTTGTTTCGTGTATGACACTTATTCTGGCGAGAAACAACATATAGGTAGGTAGATCCCAATCGGTTTGACTTTTGAAAACTGGTGAAAACAGTTCTGTTAAATATTTCCACTATCCTGCCAGAATGTGGACGTAGAGCAGTGGTCTGAGAATTCTGAACGCTCATAAGTTGCAAAGTTCTTTAAACAGCAATTACTTGAAATCAGTCCATTCCTCTAAGTGCAGAACAAGAACTCCGAACTGCAAATAACTGAAATTATAAATTTTGGTTTGGTTTTTAGGCTTTAAGAATCATCAGTTTTCTTCATCCTAACAGCTGTGGCCGAAAGATGGCAGAATGATAGAGAGCTGCTCGTCGGTACCGGAGTTCGCGGATTCGAATCCCCTGCTGGTATGGATGTTCGTAGCCGTTTGTAATTGGCTATATGTAGTAGGTCCTGGTCTCATTAGCCCTCGTGAAACAAAACTGCAGACTGTATTACCCCCAAACCAAACTAAGCCTAACAACTGTGTTGAATGTTTACATAAAGTCCTTTTACCTTGTCTTTTACCAGTTTAAAAGTCATCAAAATATAACGAAATAGTATGTTTTCATTTTCCAATGTTAGGCAATTTTTGTTTCGCACAAAAAGTAACATATAAAGTAAAACAAAAATTACGTGGAACAGTAATGGCCCCAATCATAATTTAAAAATCTAAATAGCTTTTTTTTCTTAACTTATTAAATTTTTTATTTCTACTCAGTATTACCAATTAGAATATAATTGGAAAACGAAAATGTAGCCTTTGGCATAAGTTGACGAGGTTTAAACATATAAAAGAAAAAAAGAAAAAGGACTTTGTGTAAAACACAAATGCAGTAAAAGGCGAAGTTGTTGAAATGAAGAAGCACCTAGGTCTTAGCATGGATCACAATTCTGACGTTTCTTAAGGTAAGATTTTTTTTAATTGTATCTACTTGACGCATTTAATATAAGAATTCTATTCATTCTTCATGAAAAATTATTTTTAAAATTCATAAAATTTTTATATGTTCATGTTTCTTTCAATTACAAATATTTAATTATTTTTGACTGAAGAATTGAAACAGAAGTAATTTGAATTGGCATGTTTTCTCGTTTCAGAACTTGCAATAAAGTTAACTGACATTATAAGTTTTGTTTTGGTTTTAAAACCGCAAGAATTCAATTAAAGAACACTGTACATATATTTTTAAAATCAAAACTAGATAAATTGCTTTCACTGAATGGAAAATTAATATGAATTTTTTTAATATATATCTTAAATATAAATTGTTAAACATACGCAACGAGCTGTGTCTCTCAGGTTTGATATGACAACAAATTTATTCCTCGTATTATTTCATCGGCCAATCTTCAGTCGAACGATGGTCGAATGGACAGGGGCTTCTCTACAGCACCACAGTTAGTGACATCCCGCTACTGGCACGGAGCCGTTCGGAATTGGTTTTAAGCAGTAGGTCCCAATCTTATTAACCTTCGTGAAAAGTATACCGAAATGCTTGAAACCAACCCAATTGACCAAGCTTAGATCAGTACGTAATACAAGTATTTAAATTTTTTCGTTTGGCAAACTTTTATTTTGATGTTCGATGTTTTTTCTAGGAAGTACGTATGACCGAATACCTTGATCTCGATTTATCTTAATATCTCGTTTTAGTACAATGAGGAATTTTCACGTTTTCTAATTTTGATTTTAAACGATAGAAGACAAAAAAGTAAGCAGGACAGTAGCTATTTTTCTTTCATTTGGGGGCCTAATGAGTGATTTCTAATGGGTTTTATAGCGGACTCTTTAACGTCTCTCAAAAACGATACTTTTTCTCCGCCGAGTTTGTGACGTCATCGTTCATGTAGACACCGAGCGCCTATGCTGTTTACATATTTTAAAAGGCGACTTTTAAATTTGTTTTTGTGTAAAGTATCACATATAATAGAAATTTTTTTGCTATGTCTGGCATTAAAAAATCATACTCTAAATATTGTATTGTGCCACTCTCTAAAAATACAACTAATTGCAATGAGAAGATATTTTTCAGTGTCCCGAAAGACCCACATACAAGTAAAATCTGGACAACTGCGATGAAAAGGGATGAGAAATTAAACCCCAAATTTTCATATAAATCATCTTTATGGGTTTGTGAAGACCATTTCTCGGTAAGTAAATGATTGCTTTTGTTTAAATATTACTAATTTAGAACAATTAAAGTATATAAAAATACATCTATACCTTTAAAAGGATTGTTGATTAACCACTGCTATTTAACTTTTAAAACTGCTAATTTTCGAGTATTATCACAGAGTTCAAGTACAATAAATATTTTATAAAGCATATAAATATCGAAAAACATATAAATATCTAAAGCATATAATTATCTAATAAATAACTCGGGGGAGGGGAAGGTTATGTATTTTCAAGGTATTATAAATATTTTCTTCAGAGATGCATACTTTCTTGTGTATCAAATCACAGTGATATTTTTCGATTAAATTGGTGACTAATTTGAAAAAAAAAGTATAATATTTTTAAAATACTTAATAATGATATTACATTAATAATTAAATTTAATTTGAGAAATTTTATACATTTTTTAATTTGATATTAATATTAAAGGCAATAAAATTGTATTGCTATTTAAAAATGTATAAATAATTAAGTAAATAAAGCCGTTTAAAGATTTTAAATTTCTTTTCATCATATTTAAAATATCTAAGAATTGGTTTGGTTTTGGAGTGCTACGGTCTACTTTTTGAAACACGAAGGCTAATGAGACCGGTCTCACAATAAATACCTCATCTAATTTTTATTTTAATATTACATCCGTCTCTATTTATAAAAAACGATGCTACTACAAATGTGTGTGTATATGATATATGTATATTTATTTGACTTGTTTGTGTTTACAAACAAAAGAGCTGTGTTTAGCATGAATAAAGCATTAATACATGTTAAGTAAAATTGGAAAAAAATATAAATAATTTTACATATCTTTGGGTTTTAATTCCTCGTATTTCTGCTCCCATAAAATCCGGGTTTTTTGCCAAGAAAGAAAACATTGACATGCTGTCAATTTTCGGGAGGTTGTCTGATTGTCCTTTGGTAAATCCAGGTAGAAGAGACATTTATGACAAATTGAGATAACTAAGCTATCTAGATCGATAAAATAAACCTTCAGGTTTAAATAAAAATTAATTTTGATAGCTAGAAAATTTTAGGAACTTGAAAATAGTGCGCGCTTAAAAGCAATACAAAAATATTGGTCTGTTTGAACGATAACATCACAACCAATCACGGAGCGTTTTGATGTCACGTGATTTTCGCTTAACTTTAAAATTAATTTTTTAAATGATGGACCCAGTTTTTTACATTTTTGAGAACATTTTTGGAATCTACGAGTCTGAAATTATCAGAAAAACACTGAGTTGTTCGAATCCCCCACATGTGCAAATTCCTCATTGTGATCAATGAATTAGTCTGTTTAATTTGTTATATTTCGTCAGAAACTAAAATAGGTATGACAACTTTGTTCGTCGTAGAATTTTTTTAAAAAGGTGTCTACTGCAGATGATCCCATTTGTGAAACGACTTTTGCGAATTTAATTCCCGGTTAACAGGTTAATCGTAAGTTCTACATGGTTGACATTTGTTCTGCTTTAACTTCTGAGTTTGTATATTTTTTAAATAAAATGTAAAATAAAAGAATTTTATGAATAGGCGACATTTGCTGTAAATAAACACAGTTATTTTTTATTTTATTAAAGGTTCCGTTCTTTTCACAGATGATAAGTATCTAAGTACTTCTAGTTCAGCACTTTAAAATGTTCTCAATCTATTTTGCCCTAACCTTTTACTGAAAAAAATTGATCTGGTCTGCACATGACTTCTTTGTACAAATCTTAAATTGTCTTCCTTTTTTTAAAGATTTGGTTGAATGATGAGTCGTTAGAATATCATTTGAAGATTTATTTAAAGGTTGAAAGTAAGTTTCGTTTTCTTAGCGTCACAGAGTTGTAAGAATAGAGGTCAAGTATTGTCATTTGGCAGTAAACAGAAGCTTTAATATCCATAACACTGAAATTTTTTGGTGAATATTTCTGAGTAAGGCTTTTTTCGTTTTATTGTCTTTCTTGAATATTTAAACTTTTTTCGTGCGATTACCTGAAGCACTAAAATTATTCTGTACAAACATGCAGTTTTTTGACTGTAAATTTTGAAAAAACTATACGTTCTGCGTAGTATATTCGGTACATTAATGACTGCGTTATTTTTAATCTCACTTGCATTCTGTACTCAAAACTGTAAACGATGCGAGTGTAACGTGACCTGCAGTAGGTGCAAATATCATCAAATTTGGCTTCCTTTTCATTTAAAGGATAATATATTAAAAAATACATATTTGTACACCTATATCTGTCTATTGTTTTAAAATTATCACTTTAACAGATTATCAAATTTATTCAAATATGAACGGTAAATATGTAAAACTTCCGTGTATTAGTTTGAGATGAAAGTAAATAATTTGTGGAATTTTAAGAAGTTAACTGATTGTTTGCTTAAGTTTGTATAAGCTTATATTTATTGGCAACTTTAGTAGGAGTAATTAATTAATTATAATATACTAGAACCCCCAACTCTGACATGATTTATGTATCATGGGATAGGAAGTGATTCAATTTACATTAAATAACAGTTTAGTTAGCAATATAATTTGGTTAATGTAAAAAATGTTTTATAGTCATGATTTCTAAAATAGAATACCTTCTTTATTAAATACATCCACCAAATCAAATTACAAGCACCTTAAGTGAAAAAAAATGCAGTGCAGCATTATTATATTTTATGCATGTGTACATTTTGACAAGAAAAGCTACTGTGGTATTTGTGGTCACGTTAGTACATTTATTAACGTAAATTATTATTTTTGCAACAACATCAATCATAATTGCTTCTACACTTGCACTATTGAAATTCTTCACCACTTAAGTTGGAATTTTTAAGTGCAGATTCTTCTAGGCCTATTTCCCTCACTCAAGTTCGAGTGAGGGAAATAAAAAACTTCTTTATAGACATTAAAGTCACCTCTTATCTACAACTGGTTTGAAATAAAATATTTTCTATGAAGCTTATAAGCTAAATGTTAATTTTTATTTTAGTTATAGCAATTATTATTTCATCTATCAAGCCTTACCTATTCTACATCGGACATTTTTACAAGAACAGTTTCTCCTACATTAGAAAATGATTTAACTTAAAAAACTTAACATTTTTTTTCATTTGCTTATTTAGTAACTATATAACAGGGGATGGAGGTTTGAGAATATTTCTTTAAACTTCATCTCTTGTGTAAAAAAAAAATATTCTTGGTTTCTTCACATTCTTCTATTTCCATCACTAGCTTTTTATATTTCCAAAATATTTTTTCCGCCTTCAACTTCACAAAGTTTTGTTTTGTTTTGACTGAATATGTAAGTTATTATTTTTCAGCCTTTGCTGGAATCCCCCTGTTCCACTTCCATAATGTCATAATTTCTTATGTGTATACCCTCATCCTCGGTGGAGATTGTTCTTTAAAGATGAACATCATTATCAGGCTGATTTCTTAGTAAAATAAGATATTCACTTGTAATTCCTAACAAAGTATATATAGCCTTCCAAGTAAGTTCTTAAACCTTAGCTTTACAATAAGTGTTCTTATAGACTTCAATCTATTCTGAAGTGGTGTGTTCTATCTATTTTTCACGAAGTAAAGAAATTTTATTCTTGCTGACCTTCATGTTGTATTATTTGTTTTAAATCAAGTCGATAACATCTTTTCAACATTTGGGTTTGCTCCCTCTAATGAACTTTGTTATTGACTTTGCTTTCCATGAACAATTTTGTGTTCATTCCCCTATCCACAAATTTCTTTAATAATTGTGTTAGTTATACTGTAATAATTCTCAGCAATTGCCATTTTGCAAGGTACACAGTGTTCTAAATATTGTGAACACATCCAATAGGCAACTTCTTTGTTTCATTTTGTTTTTTACTTTCTTATTGCATAAATTTCGTTAAATGACAAGCTATTATTAAATTTCTACATCTCCTACCCCACGTGACAGTATGCTACTGAGATCAACTTAACATATTGAAATTAATTTACTACTTCTGGTTTAATAACAAAAACACTTGGTTTCTTTTGATAATATTTACAAAAATTCAAATAATTACATAGTTACCATTTTGATTTAATGTTCTTGTATTCTGCCTCAGCCTCTCTCATCGTTGTGGTTTGTTTTAAACGTTCTCAACTAAACGAATTGCGTTAAATGGTTTTGATGAACTATTAAAAACTTGCTATATCTCCGTTCGTGCAATGATTGTATGCCATTGAAATCAACTTGACATCTTGACACTAGTTTCTTATTTTCTTGGTTTCTTTTTGAAAAGGTAACTAATTTTAATTTTTTTAACTTTGTATTATTATTCCTCAAAGTATGTTTTAAACATATTTGGGTGATTATATATATATATATATATATATATATATATATATATATATATATATATATTGGTTTTGCGTTATAGAAAATATTCTTACGTCTTTATGTAGAATTTTCATGAAGAATTCTGGTTTTCAAAACTCTAATTCAGTTTTAATAATCTAAATAAAGTTGACATTTAAAACTGATAGAGATTTTTTTTAAATACATATCAGGAATTTTTGGTTACTATTTTGTACGAATCTATGAAAAATAATATCTTGTGCATTTTAAAAATTCTAACAAAATTATTAACAAAAATATTAATTGACTAATACTTCAATTTATATTTGTACAAATGTTTGAAATTCAGAAATAATTATTCATAAAACACATTGTAATGTCCACCATCCACTAAAATAATTTAATCATCTTAAAGCATTTTAAATGCGTTTACAATTTTTCTAGCTTTCTAACCACATTTGCTCTATTTTAGTTTCTAAATGAATATATATGTTCCGCAGTTGTGGTGAGCGATCGTTTGAAAAATTAAAAGTATTTTACGGTTAATATTTGCCGCATACTTGGGACCACTCTCACGAAAGTTGATTAGAGCTAATCAGTGATTATTTATTATACAAATCTAGCAAATTTCTAATTATCTTTGCTGAGATCGAACTTTGATACTTTTGAACCTTGTCTTTCTTTAAGTAACCCAGTACGAAACGTAGGTACTTAGTTTATCTAGCAGCGTTAATGTCTTGAGTACAAAAAAAAAGATCCCCGAATACAGTGTTAAGTCGATGAAGAAAAATTAGAATAAAATATGTCATTTGTTTTTCGAAACTGAATTGTCTAACTTTTTTTAAATTCTGAAAATCAATGGTGTATATATTCTAAAAACCAATTTAAATTTCTAAAAACACAACCTTTTTCAACTCCTCTTCTTAGCCCACTCTCCTGTTTCTAATCATGGATCTTGTTGGTGCTTCAACCACATTTGGCGAAATTGGCGTGCTTGCAGCTTGGGGCGTTTGAAATCTGGCGAGGGGATCGTAACTCAACAAATTGATACATAGGAAACTTTAGATACTTGGTAAATTCTTTTTCCAATTTTTAAGTAAATCGACCGATCTTTGCAGAACACGTTAGATACTTATTTTTTATTTAAATTTTTCAAGTAAATCGACCGATCTTTGCAGAACACGTATTTTGAGTGGAGGTTGAAGAGGAGTTGTAAAATTGAAAATTTTTTTTCAAATCTCTTATTTAATTCGGAACTTTAGATACGCATATCTTAAGTAGGGCGCAGAGTAACTAGATTTTCCTAATATCCAGTTAAAGTAATAAATTCAAGGTATTTATCTTTTTTGATGCCAGAATTTGAAGAACAACGTGCGTACCTGAAACATTTTCTACAAACTGAAACACTGTTACAGAGACATTTAAATAGTTTGAGCAAAAATACAGAAAAATTTCGTCTAATACAGTTTTATGATGGATTTGAATATGTTTAATAGTCAGGTCGGTGAATATCCCGATCAAACTCAGGTTGGTTGTATTTCTCTCTCTCTCTCTCTCTCTTTGTACCATGGGATCAGATGCTATACAAAGAGTGGTACTCAGAAATTTTAGGGAATTTGAGCGATGTTCTGAGAAAATAGAAACTTGAATTACTCAGGGTTGGAATTTTGACCGGTCAAAAAGGATTTTGACCAGCACACTGGATAAAAGTGGTCAGATTTGTTAAAAATAGTTTTAAATGGTCTTAATTTTAATATATAATATCTTTTGTAATCAGAAGTGACTTTTAATAAGCAATTAAAATAGTAGTGCAGTTAAACGAAATATTACACTAACAAGTTCATGAGATTTAACATGCTCATACAGTATAATAAGAATGTTTGAATTTTAAAAATGAACCATGCACATGCAATTGTAAAAATTGTAATCCAGTTGCAGTAAAAAACAAAAAATATGAGTTACAGTTAAAAAATAATGAAAAATAATACATCTAATGAACTGTTGTGCAAGCCCTTCATCTATAGAAAGATTATTTTCAAAGTTTGGAGTAATCCAAAATAAATTACGAAATTGTTTAAATTTAGAGACAACTATAAAACTTGTTTCTTGTAATCGTTTTTTGAATTCAACATAAATTACATACAAAACAGATTGTATAAAAAAATAAGTAAAACTTTTTTTTGTATCTTTGTTATGTTTGTTTTTTGCTGGTGTTATTTATATTATGACATTTTTAACAAATGTAACTTGCCTTTATCATATGCTAGTAAACTATGTTCGATTAGTATTAAATATATTGAAAAGTGAATTTCAATGGTCAAAACTAGTCAAAATTGATATTGACCAGGATGGTTAAAACCACTGGTTAAAACCGATACAACCCTGGAATTACAGAAAAATGAGACTTGGCCATTACAACATGAGAATGCGCCGGTTCAAGCATTGCTTCTCATAACCAGTTTTCTGCCGAAATATCAGGCTCTCATTGCACCCTATAATCTCTGGGCCTTGCTTCGGTAGGTTTTTCCTGCTCCGCAAACTTAAAACTATCATGAAAGAATGTTATTTCTAAACTGTATAAAATTTTCAGGAGAATGTGACAACAGACCTACACGTCATCCCAGATGGTGTGGCCTAGGAAGCTTTCCATAACGGGAAAGAAAACACATTGGGGGCAATGTTATTGCCAGGAAAGAAAACTATTGACAGCAGTACTAACAATGCTCTAAAATTAGTAATAATGATGTTGTATCAAATATTCAGTCTTTATCTAACATACCTCATAAATTATTGTTAACCACACCTTAAAAATTTGTAAATAAATGTATCGAATCAAATGCAAGACTTTTTTATTTTGTAATACGTACAAGATTTGTAATGTATTTTAGAGTTCGCTGGCGTACAGACAAACAGATCGTATTATTCAGCAATAAAAAACTTATCCATTCACTAATTTAAGAAATTGTCAGTTTTTACATTCATCTGGAACATGTATACAAAATTTTACAACCCGTTATAATTAATCTATTAGTTTTATCGATCAATCACTGAAATAACGTTTACAAATCAAGCAAACATTTGCAAGAAAAAGATTTTTAGAGGCACCTACCTCTGCTTCATTTCTTTCAGCTGATTCATTGCCCCCCTTACTTGCATTCTCGCTCTTAGAGACAGGTAATGCCTTCTCGGAAGCTACGGTTGACCGTTCTCTAGCATCTCGTACCTTCATTTCAGAAGAGGCTCCAGTCTCTGGTGTATCCGACAATTGACCGATTATCCCACTATTATTCAATGGTAAATCCTTCTGCACTGTTCGATTTTTGTTCAATTTTACGACACTGTTTTTATCCATTTTAGAATTCGAACGATTAAACTTTTGATCAAATGAAACCAAATTATTCGAGCCATATTTTTGTTTAATATTTTCGCGATTCTCGCCCCGATATACAGGTGAATTCATAGGAATTGCTTTCTCCTCGTGACCCAGACTTCCAGCATTTCTTTGATCCGCTTGGTTAAGAATAGATGAATTGTTGTAGAAGGCATTTCCAAAACGGGCAGATCTATGGCTCATTTTACAAGACTTTACAGCTTTTGCTCTCTTTCTCTTGGAGCTCCTTTTCAGGCCTTTATGCCCTGAGAGATCTTCAACAGATATTTTCTTTGCTTTCGTCTCAGATAGCTTTCTGGCTTTCTCAAATCGTACAGGGCTTTTAAAGTCATCTTTCTTTTTTGAAACAGAAACAATCAATTTCTCATTCTTGGTCACTGCATAATTAGGCGCTACATTACATACCTCGATTTCCGGTTTGACGTCATTTGGTTCCTTTTTAATAATATCCTGGATTACTTTGTCCTCATTCGGCATTTTCTCATCTGTTATACCACTAAACTCCTCTTCAGATTCACTTTGGTAATAAACAACACGTTTAACACTTCGGTCTCGTAATAAGTACATTTTGTTTCTTGTTTCAATATTTTCATGATACCCTATTTTTTCTTCTGTGTTTTCTTCCTTTACTTTGACAGGTTTGTACTTTGTTGCTTCCATATTTTCATACTCTACATTTCTTTCTTTTTTTCTGTTTACTTTCTTTAACTTGATAGGACTGTATTTTGTTTCGATATTTTCATACCCTTCTTTTTTTTCCTCTGTTATGTTTTCTTGCTTTATCTTAATTGGAAACTGCAAAGGGAGTTCGCCATCTTCCATCTCTACATTTGACTTTATATCCACAGCATCATCCGGTTCTGTTTTCACCTTACGGTCATTTCGAAACAAATTCGCCATGGCTGATGACATTAACATGAAAGAAAAATGAATATTTAAATAGCTAGAAGTAAATATTTAACAATAAAATTTTTCCTAGATTTCAGTAATATTTGTATTAAAGTAAAGTTTCTGAAAAACGACAGTATGTTTCTAATGTCCAAGTAGAGCTTTTAAAATATATCCCAATTGTCCAACAAGCTTTTAAAATATATCCTATGAAGTATATTTCTGATACATATAATTCTACAGATTATACTAATAAGTTAACTTTAAATATAACAAACAGTTTTTATATGAATACTTAAATAGTACAAGAACTGATAATATCTATCCTAAACTATAATTCTAAACAGATTATACTAATTAAGTTAACTTTAAATATGAGCCTATTTACAAACAGAATTTTTTATATGAATGAAGGCTTAAAAAATTTAGTACAAGAACCTGATAATATCTATCCTAAACTATAATTCTAAACAGATTATACTAATTAAGTTAACTTTAAATATGAGCCTATTTACAAACAGAATTTTTATATGAATGAAGGCTTAAAAAATTTTAGTACAAGAACCTGATAATATCTATCCTAAACTATAATTCTAAACAGATTATACTAATTAAGTTAACTTTAAATATGAGCCTATTTACAAACAGAATTTTTATATGAATGAAGGCTTAAAAAATTTAGTACAAGAACCTGATAATATCTATCCTAAACTATAATTCTAAACAGATTATACTAATTAAGTTAACTTTAAATATGAGCCTATTTACAAACAGAATTTTTTATATGAATGAAGGCTTAAAAAATTTAGTACAAGAACCTGATAATATCTATCCTAAACTATAATTCTAAACAGATTATACTAATTAAGTTAACTTTAAATATGAGCCTATTTACAAACAGAATTTTTATATGAATGAAGGCTTAAAAAATTTAGTACAAGAACCTGATAATATCTATCCTAAACTATAATTCTAAACAGATTATACTAATTAAGTTAACTTTAAATATGAGCCTATTTACAAACAGAATTTTTATATGAATGAAGGCTTAAAAAATTTAGTACAAGAACCTGATAA
>CM063506.1:158605260-158767760 GCA_032207245.1 Pardosa pseudoannulata | reverse complement strand
GCATATAGATAAAAATGTAATTTAAAAAAAAAAAGAAAAAATAGAGGAAAATGGCAAGGTTTATTTAATATATGAAGCATATATTAATCTTTGGTATTTATTCACAAATGCTTTAGAAGTAAAATATCTGTAGTATATTGAAATTACAATTTTTATTAGTTCTACTTCATTAAAAATTGGTGGAAAAATGTTAGAGTTTATCTAATACAGGGTTCCCACTGTTTTTCTAGAACAAAAATTAAGGACTTTCTAAGGACCAAAGTAACATTTTATAAGGACCTACTTGAAATACACGGCATAACGACATAAACCCTATTTCCTGAGGAACCTATTTTAATGATTATGATCCAGACAAGGAAAGTTCAATAAATGCCCTACAATATTTCAGAATTAAGTTTTTAAAAATGCCTAAAAATTAATATAAGATAAATCTATTTGACAAAAACTAATTTTGAAAAATGTACATCTAAAGCTTTTTGAGTGATCAAACTAAAAATAAATTGTGAATAAAAACAATATTATAAACAGTACTTTCTGAGGGTTTAAAAATGACTCTGATATATATATATATATATATATATATATATATATATATATATATATATATATATATATATATACTAGCTGATTATACCTGACGTTCCCTGGGAATGAAGAAAGTTTTAGACTTTCCTATTACATTCAATGCAAGAAAAATTAAACTTCCATAAGTAACTGAAATATCTACCCCCCCCCAACCTCCATGCTTTGCTTAGTTAAAATCTTCATGACTGTTAGCTATTAGAAAAGGGCAGCTGACTTTAAACCTTTTCAGTATGCGAAAGATTATTTATTGGTCAAATAAGTAACTAAAAAAAACTGTCCCATAAGAAAACTAATAGGAAATCACGTGACGACGGTGGATTGCATTGATGGAGAAATTGATCACCTTCCAATTTAAAAATTAAGGAAATTTTAAGGACCTTTGACAAAAATTAAGGAGTTTTAAGGGCCCTTAAAAATGAAAGCTAAAATTAAGGAGTTCTTAAGGACTTTTAAGGACCGTGGGAACCCTGTAATATATAGAACAAACATATTCATCTAACCTTTACAAATGCTGCTGTACAAGATTTTTTCTTTTTTCAGAAGTTTTTTGCTAACTAAACTCATTCTCAGGATATTTTAAAATTTTATTGCATTTCACAATTAATAACTGCTCTAATGTTCTCTTTAGGCAGAGATTGTCTGAAATCCGTTCTTTTTTTTTTCTCTCTCGCCTTCTACATTGCTGTGTGGGATAGTGAATATTACCAATATCACTTGTGACATTGCTTGAATTTTGGTTCTCCAAATTCATTTTTAACTTAGCCGATGGCTGACCATTGTGCATGAATTTTAGTTTTACTTGTCATGTGAATTGGAATTTGCGTTTTGTTCCTCTTGCTGGAATACAGAACTATCGATGGAGGGAAGAGCAAAGCAAGAATGGGCTATGGGGAGAAATTTTACGGATTTTCGAATATATCGCTGAAAATCGGTACAAACCGAAAAATCGGAAAACTTCTGGGTAAATTGAAAATACTGGTACCTATGAAATCTGCATATTCACCATTTCATATCTCCCTCCCCCCCCCATTAAAAAATTTCACTAACTTTTAAAGACAAAATTAACTTTTCACTAACTTTTAAAACAAAATTAAAATACCCAAATAAAACACAACCAGATACAAAAAAAAGTTTTTCTATTAAACAGGCCTACAACTGCTGAGGTACTTTCAAAAAGGTGAGAAAAGTGACAAATAATACAGAATAAGTGACTAAAAAGTGACTATACATTGAAAAAAAAAAAAGATATTTTTTTTCTCCTCTTGATTACAGATGCTATTATTCAGATTTTTCTATTTATTTTAACTCGAAATCAAAGCAATTCATGCAAGACATGATTTTAGCGTCAAATACAAAAAGGTTAAAAATTTTGTTTAACACAACTCAACATTGCTTTTTATTCAAGAAAATCTATAAATTAGATTTGAATACATACAATACATTAATTTTATAATCACAATTTTCTGCATATATTAATGATGTTTTGAAATATGTACATAGCTAGATTAGAGCATCTAAACAAAAATTGTGAAGAAAAAGAAAAAGAGAAATGTGTGCTTTGATGTAAATTACTTTAATGTATTAAATGTACATTTCAGTACAAATGTAAATTTCAGGAACTTCTTTACGACTTTTTAAAATCGCTGAATTCTGGAAACCATATGACTAATTTTAATAAGAAAAATAAGATTAGAGCGTCACATTTTTGGTCTTTTATTAAAATATTTTGTTATTAATTCAGATTTTTTTTTCAACAACAGACTTTTGCTGTGATACACCATGAAAAAAGTGACTAAAAGTGACTGTTTACTTAAAAAAGTGACTAAAAGTGATCAATTCTAAAAAAAGTGACTAAAGGTGAGAAAAGTGACGGAATTGCAAGCCTGATTAAATAATGACATCACTGACTAAATTTTTAAACTTCTAACCAATACAGACATATCTGAAAATACTGATTTTTATTGACCATTTACCATCTGTGTGGCTAGTTAGGTACACTTTTCTGAAAAACTATTGCAGTTATCTTTTTTAAATTGTGTAGATAGCAACGCATACCTCACTGCATAATGATGATACTACTTCAGAAAAATATTATTTTTACATATGTAAAATATTTGAACAGTCGATATTTAATTGGTCTGCCTTCCAGCGTGGCACATTGTTACACTGATAAAACGAAAACACATCTTAGAATCTTTTTTTGTGGCATGATGTGCCTTTTTCTGCAGAAATTTGGTACACAATTATGAAACTCTTATATAAATAAAAGAAATATCACAGATAAAATTGGCAAAAATATTAAATAGCCGACAAAACTGCGCTATTCAAAAGTAATCGCTCCCTTCAAATGATTTAAATGTTGTATTCATTAAGAACTATCAGAATCAAGGGACAAACGTTTAGAGCATTTAAATTGCATTGAAATCCACGAATAGTAAACCACCTTCAAAATAGGCTGAAGACATATTTTATTGTGCATCGTATCAGTTTAACAAAGACAAATCCACTTTATTTACCAAAAAAAAAAAAGAAAAAAAACACAAAATATTCACGCACAATAAGTACGTCGTAATTATGTTGTGTGTAAAAGTTGTAAATAATAATATAAAATAATTATATAAAATATAATGATAATTATATAATAATCTGTGTTTTTCTTAATTTTCATTAATTTTTTAAAATGAATAGTACGCACCTAGTATCTTGTATCGGCGGTATCCCTTTAATGGCATCACCTCTCGAACCGTTTTGACGTTCCTAAGAGCTGCACGGAGTCTTTGCTTGGAGTTCACAAAATCGAGATGAGTCTTAGGTTTAGGTCTATGTTTGATCTTGTCCCATGCCTAAGTTAAAGGTAACAGTCAATCAGTTTTTCGTAATCTATTCAATAAATAAACAAAGAAATCTCTCCAACTGGCATTAGCAAACAAATTTTAGAACAGTGTTGCGTAAAATCATAACTGTCTCCAGATACCTCTTTGTTGCCAATTTATAATGTATAGAATGAGGATGGTGCCCCTCAACGAGTAATGCCAGGGGCATGATACACCTCCTTTGACCCTCCCCTTCGCTACGCCACTGTTT
The DNA here is from genome assembly GCA_032207245.1 of Pardosa pseudoannulata. Lineage (NCBI taxonomy): Eukaryota > Metazoa > Arthropoda > Arachnida > Araneae > Lycosidae > Pardosa > Pardosa pseudoannulata. Next base: position 158,764,091 of record CM063506.1, on the reverse strand, counting down.
TAGGGTAGTCGTGATATTTACGACCATGTAAACTTGACCACGTAAGTTCCATACACGATGGCCGAATGGTAGAGAGCTGCTGTTTGGTACCGGAATTCGCGGGTTTGAATCCCGCTACTGGCATGCTTGCTCGTAGTCGATCGGAATCGGCTATAAGCAGCAGGTCCCAGTCTCATTAGCCCTCGTGAGCAAGGCGTAGCGCTCTAAACCAAACCAAGCCTACGTAAGTAAACGTCTAAATATAAAAGAAAACTAATAAACAGTGAAAGAAAACGGAAGAATAACGGATTACTTTCCAACATCTTAGAAGTGGTTACAAAACAGTGAACAAATTCCTATCTCACAGATCAGGAGATATTAAATGAATTAATAATACATAATCAATACATATTTAATGAATGGAAATTCAGGTCAGCGAAAGAAAAATAATTCCGAAAACTAAGGCATGATGTAGTAAAAATTACAGACTTCAATTTTAAAAGATTAGAAAGAGTTCACAGCAAATGGAAATGAATGCGACTTTTAAAACGAGTTTTCAAAATAAAATAAACATAAACACATTCAAATTTTATTCTTTGAATTAGTGAACTAGAACTCTTCAGTATTAATAATGTAATATCAACTGCTTTATTTTAAAGGAAGATCATAATTAAATATTTTTAAACATGTAGCACCATATATTTTTAAAAATATTTATTTCAATAACTGCATAAATAATCTTTGACGAAATTTATCGCTACAACAAATCTTTCAAATGAAACCAAAAGATTTCGTTATAAGTGAACTTTATTGCATATATTTAGGGACATAATGTCCTTTAACATAATTATATTTGTCTCCTCCCTCTATACTATAACTGTATAATATCTAACCTTCATATTCAAATTATCCTTAAAAATTCTAAAATGTCATACCAGAAGTCTTCTAACTTTTCTAAACAATGCTACAGTTATATATAATGTCATTAAAACTTTAAACAGCAAGAATTTTGAGAGAAATTTTATAAAATTCATCAGGAAAGCAGCTTAACATTATTTCTAGAAGATTAAGAGTTAAGATTGCAGAAGTACTAACCAGAAAGACTGCAGCATCGTGTTGAGACCATGACGATTTTGCCTTGTGGATCCATTTCAGCATGAAGACAGATTTATCGTCTGGATCCCATTTCAAATTTTCTCCGAAAGTTTTATTTCTCAAAGCTGGCAACATAAAATCTTGAATCAATCGACTAGCCTGAAAAAAAAATTTAAATTCAAAAATCTCCAACTTTCGGTTTTAAAGTGCCGTTGTTGATACGTTAAGTACTAAAAAAAGAAATATTACATCACATAAAATTAATTCCCAAAAAAAATTAAAACAGTCTAAACCATCAAATACTTACCATTGAAGTCAGTACTAAATTATTAATACTAATAAGATAAAAGCAAGCTTCGAATATTAAATGAGTAACAAACTAGTGAGAACCATAGACTAGGTGAGAACAAGGCGTTAAAACGTAATACTGTCGAAAACAGAAGAGTCCGTTTCTGTTAAAGGGGTGGGGAAAGATGACGTAGGAAGAACATTTTCTCGGTACAAATGGGAAGGTACATTGCAATAATTCCTAACTGATTGGCATGCATAAATATTAAGCGAGGATTTGTTGATATTTTCTTTGACGGACTTGGGAATACTTTTCATGAGACTCGAGTCCTCAGGGCATTTTTCTAAACTTATTTATAAAATACTTTGCATATCTTAAAAGATGTTATTACATATATGAATTTTAATAAACAAAAAAAATTGTGTAGATTTTTTTTAAATATATTTTTTTGAATTCGGAAATTCTAAAAATTCTCTTTTTATTCAAATTTAATATTTCACCACAATATTGTTATATACGTATACACAAATTTATTCTTTATAATTTCAAGCATAGAATTTTCAATTAAATGATTGATTCTAAAGAAAAAAGTAGAATGCCAATTTATATATAAAAACTGACCAAAAAAAAAACATAATTCCTTTACATTTTTCATTTAAAAATATTTCCAACCTAAATTCTTGTAAATTCTATCAATATCACTCTTAGACAGACGTTTTTAAATAAATATAATCATCAAGTCATTTAAATTTTATTCATATGTATTTCAGTTTTAACATTTTAAATATAGTGTATACCAAAAAACACAAGCTTAAATAAACCAATTAAACGATATCAAATTGAAACAAATAATTCCGAAATAATCAAAAATATTAAAATTTTATATGCAACAATCCTATTTTTAATTTAGCTAATAATTTTATAGTTAATGAACATAGTAATTTTTATAAACTAAGGCAAAGATGAATTCTCGAGAAAAATTGGGTAAAATATATATATATATATTTATATTTTAGTATTTATATACTATATATATATATATATATATATGATATATTTATATATATATATATATATATATATATATATATATATATATATATATATATATATATATATACATATATATATACATATATATACATATATATATACATATATATATACATATATATATATACATATATATATATACATATATATATATATATATATATATATATATATATATATATATATATATATATATATACTTGAATCTTATACGTAATTATTACTAAAAATTATTCTGTAAGTATTTCTAGTATATTATAAATGCGTAAATAAATTCAATATTCGCTGAAATTCATACACCGTTAATTTTATTAAAAAATATTTCATGTTCATAGTCTTATAGCATTATTTTAAGCATTATACAGTTCATAAAATATTATTTTAAAAGTATCTACCAGCATAAGTAATTCCTTCCCCTGTTTTTTAATCAAACGTTCTCGTTTATGTATTGCATTCTCTTTTGTAAGAGCCGTTACTAAAATTCGTTGAGGTAAATGAAATAATGAAGGCATTATAAGCAAACGATTTTATGTTTTTAATGTAGCCTCCACACTATGGCCAGTTGTTTACCACTTCCTGATGGTGACCTCGAACGATGGTTCACGGGTCGCATCCACACGCTGGGCCACTGAATGAGATGAGCGCATTGATTCGTCCATAGTGTCTACTGCGCACTTAAGTTGCGCATCTGGCTGCCTTTGATCTTTGGAGAAAAACCGCCTCCGAAGCCATCGTCCGCCAAGGCTATTTTATCGTCTGCTGCCATCGGCCACGGTAAGCCAAAGCCCCTCCAGACGGTGGTGATGGCTTGCAGTGGACCATAGTGTGGAGGCGCCTTAAAACTAGTCTCCGCATGTAAGAATTTTTTTGCTAACGATGGTTTTTAACACCGCGTTTACACGAGGCAAGTAGACGATCAAGTAACTCCGCGCGTGCGTAGTTTTTCATAGTTTACTTAACTCACATACAGCTTGAATGCTTGATACACGTAGTCATAGTTGCGAGTCAAATAACTTGCCTCTAAACAAGAACTATTGCAAACTATTAACAGAATATTTTCGCGATTTCAAATTTTAGCTGGAATATTCTGTAATGATATAAGGAAATTTTATAGAGTTTTGAGAGTATCTAATTAATTCTATTTTTTTTAAATTAATTTGGTATTTATAGAATTTAAAATGCAATTTTCACATACTAATTTAGCTTTATTTGAATACTCACTCTCCTGGTGTAAAATTTATACTTTTTATTACGCAGGTGTTCAATTTAGCAGATGTTCCGTGTGTGGAATGTTTAGAAAAGAATATGGCTGATATCATTAAATTGATTGTTTAGAGAGGGTGAATTTTAAGATAGTTCGTAAAGTCAGTAATGCGTTTAGTAGGAAATAATTTTTCCGTAAAAGGGAAAATTAAATAAATAAGATCTAAGAGTGGTAAAACCCTGCCCCGGCCTTAGCCATCCAGCTTTATAAATCCTATACTATAATACGAGGAATGGTTGTCAAGTCGAAAATCGCCCCAGAATTAATAAACTGTAGTAAACTTGAGGATCTGGGGTTTTTGGTCACGAGGAATCGATTGGCATCGGTTTTGACGCGCTAAGGTCACGTAGTTCGGCGCTACAGATAGGGCCGGGTTCGAACCCCGGTGCGGGCAAACTTTTTTCTCATGCGTCCAAACCAAGTGAAAATTGGTACCCGGGGGTTTTCGACCACGAGGAATCGATTGGCTGTAGTTCTGACGAATTAATAATAATAATAATAAAAGTCTTTATTGATTTGTTTTTATTCCTTGATATCGGTTTCCATTTTTATTTTCTATCAACTCTAAATATTAAATTAATGTAGCAAAGTATATATAACACATAAACGATATAGTAAAAAAAAATAATGCAAACAAAAATTTTGAAAACCAACCACAAAAAATTAAAAAATAATGCTTCACTAACGTGCCGAAACAACCTCGCCGTTCAATTTCCAAAGCCACACTAAACACAGAGCATATAACTTATCAAAGTCCGTCGCCGCGTTAGTGCGTCGTCGGCATACCAGGAGGTGCCGCTCTGACGCGCCAGTGCGTCGGTGGCAGCGAACGTGTTAAGGAACTGATTTCGATTTCAAATCACCGTCAACAAAGTTCGACATTTCAACATTCATCAGATTTCAAGCTACATTTTCAACATGCAGAACGCACCTCTACATGAAATGCTTTTGGAACAACAAGCGATCAACTCAATTATACCCGCAAATGGACAACTAGAAGATACCGTCATTGTCAGAATGCTTCTCCATTCAACACACTTCAATCTTTACACTGCTCACTTTGTACCATTTCTTTAATTGTATAATTTTTTGTTATCAATTACATTTTATTTCCTATGACTTTTCAAACTTTACCTTTGTATAGAATAGTTCCCTTTCCAAACAACTTTGTTTAGAATAGTTTACAATGGTGCACTTTAACCGGTTATCTTTTCACTAATGGTTTCACAAATTTTCTTATGGCATGTATTGTTTTGATAAATCACAATTGAAAATTTAAATCTTCGAGTTAGCTTCGATACCTGTTTTCTCCGAGCGGAGCTCGGTCCCCCGGTACTAAAGATGTAAAAGGAAAACGTTCGGATAAAGTGTACATGTCTTTTAGAATCTTTAGACATTTCAAACAAACAAAGTTCGACAAAATAAACAAATAGTAATAATAATAAGCATGCAAAATATGCAATATACCGCTTTGTTTCAATCCGTGCTTCCATAATTGCATACGCGCATTAGAATCATTCTAATATTCCCTTTTTTATAACTAAATTTTATGATAAATTATGTAATCTCTGGGAATATTTATCAGTGTTTCTGTATTTTTTTAATTCTTCCAATCAACGGTTAAAAATAAGTAATATTTCATTTTATATTATTTTATGCATCTATTCAACGGATAATGTGTCAGCAAATTTTTAAAAATAAGTACTTTACTGAAAAAAATTTTTTTTTCTAAATACGAAATAAACTTAAAAAAATGTTTAACGTGGTATATAGATCAAATGTTGAAAATTCAAGCAACTTGAGATAATAATAAACAAAAGTTTGGTAAGCCTTAAAGCAACAAAAATTCTTACATTTGTAGCTCCTTAAAACTAATGACACCCCTTAAGATAATAAAAAAAAGTATTACATACACTTTTATTGTAAGAATAAACTTTATTTGTGAAAGAGTCATTTTGTTTTGAGTTACCTTAATTATCAGTTGTAGGGTTATCTGTAATTTCATCCATTAAGTGGAACAATTTGAAAAGATGAAAAATTTACGTTCCATGCTTTACCTCTAGTTTAAATCCTAATTTTCTTTTTCTTTTTCTAATATCTTTCGCGTACTGAAACAAAAATAGAGTCCACGTACTAAAAACAAACTACTGCTACCAATAGCGAAATGATACAGGATTTACACATCAGTGGCGCCCTTTACTTTACTTGAATCATTTGAGTCAAGTTATTTGTCCACCGTGAAGAACTATTTGACTTGCCTCACTACTTGACTCAAGTGGCTACTTGACTTGACCAGAACCGTTTACACGAGTCAAGTAGTACTTTCAAGTCAACTTGACTGACCTACTTGAGCGTCTACTTGCCTCGTGTAAAAGCGGTGGAAACTTTAATACACATCAAAATTATTTTTAAGAGCCTATATATATATATATATATATATATATATATATATATATATATATATATTATATATATATATATATATATATATATATATATCTTTCATCCGCATAGTTTATATATACCCCTCTGGCTGCTCAATTTTATTTTCACGAAAACTCATCGAATATTTTATTTATGGGGGTTGAAGTTTTCATGAAAAACGTCCCTTTTACGATGAAAGGGGGGGAGATACCCTGATTATATAAATGATTTTTTATGCAATTCTGATTTTAAAATCGTCTTATGTAGGCCTCCACACTATGGCCAATTGTTCACCACTTCCTGACAGTGAACTTGGACGATGGTTTATTGGTTGTATCCACATGCTGGGCCACTAAATGAGCCGAGCTCGTGGATTCGCCCATAGGGTCTACTGCGCACTTTAGTTGCGTATCTGGCTGCTTTTGATCTTTGGGGGAAAACCACCTCCGAAACCATCGTCCGCCAAGGCTATTTTATCATCTGCCACCATCGACCACGATAAGCCATACCCCCTCCAGACGGTGGTGGTGGTTTGTAGTGGACCATAGTGTGGAGGGGCCTTTACAATTTTGTCCAATCGTACATGTACCAAAGAATGCTTTAACCCCTTAAAGCATTCTTATCACCTTCAAAATTCAATTCAACCATTCTATTCATATCACCTTCAAAAATTCGATTTTCTGATTTTTACATTTTTTAAATTTTTAAACATTTGTGAATCGTTTATAACAAACCCCATCAAAATATTCGAATTAGAACCTGTAAAACTATGCAAATTTTGCATTAAATATCATAGCTTTTAAGGAAACTTTAAAAACTTTAAATGCATCTTACTAAAACTGGTGTTTTTTTCCACTTCCGCGGACTGTCAACAAAAAGCTCTTGCACATATTCATTACAAATTTTCACAGTCAATAGATTATAGACAAAGAGTAAAAGTCTACCGACTTTTTTCGTTCTTGTTTATTCCATTCAGTATATTTAGTATATGAAATGGAATTTTTAAACATTTTAGATTTTTTAGGGGGAAATTCAATCAGACATATAATATATCTGATCCTATTAAAAAATTTAAATAGGTGGAGAATAATACGCATTAAACATTGCTTACAGAAAAGCAAAATTTGTTGATGAAACTCACTTTGCACTGCAAGTCTGCTCCCAGGTGTCAGAAATATTTTAAAACAAGCTCTCGATTTTCACTTTGCATAAAATGTTCTTACTTTTTAGAAACAAAATATTTTCAGCAGAACTAATTACATGAAAATACGAAACAAATACTGAAGATCCCATGTATTTCAGATAATAATTAAAAAGGATATGATAAGGCAAATAATTAGAAAAAAATCTTCCATTTGCAATTGCTTAAAGTTGATGTCGTACCTTAAGCAAAAAAATGATAAATTGATACAGTAGAACCTCTTTTAAACTACCCCTTCGTTAGAACGACCATCAAGTCCCAATTATTTTACCATAGGAATAATGTTAATTTTGAATCATTACAACGACCCCAAGCGTATTATTTTTTCGTTAGAGAGACCGCCAATTTTAGTCCGCAGAACTCATGAACAAGTGGGCTGTTTTAAAATTATTGTACTGTGGCGCAACTGCAAGAAACCTGTACTCCTCTCTTTGTGTTTGCTTAAAGGGGGGAGGGGGGTGACGAAAAGGGGAGAACTAAATCTTCAATTATCTTTTGATGAGTTAGTTGCCGTAGACGAAACTTTACAGTGCGGCGGAGAAAATTTGAATGAGGACGATTTTATTGCCCATATTACCGGAAATGTAGAAATCTGCGATTCCGACGACGGAGAAGAAATCGTCCAAGCTTTTGAAAAAGTGAATGAAAAAGAAGCCTTCAATGCAATCAATGCCTTGCGTCAATATTTTGAAAAACAATTTAATTCTGAAGGTTTCCTTCGAAATCTAACGGATATGGAATCAGTGATAATGAAAAATTCATAAATGAACTTGAAACAGGCGTCAATCAAAGACTTTTTTTCAAAAATTCAGTAATGGAAATACAAATAAATAGAAGTGTTCTCTAGGTATGTACTATTGCATCATTTCTTTGCTCAATTTTTTTATTACTTTTTCAATTTGTTACAACGACCATACGATGTTGGTTCCACAGGGGGTTGTTATACCGAGGTTCTACTGTATTTTCATCAAAGTAAGTGTACCGAGTCTCTATGAGTACTTGTTTTAAAAATGAACCAAAATTTAATGGAACGGGACTCTCCATATCTTGCATCGTTTAATAACACCTTTGTCTACTCAGCAACGTATTTTACCTAGTTTTAAGATTACATCTGATTACATTTAAAAAAAAACTTGATAAAAAATATGAGTCGATCTACAGACAAAAGATTTGATTATTACAAAAAATGGCTAAATAATGATTGCTATAACTTCTACTGCTAAAACTCTTTAAAAGGATCTTACAGAAAAAAAAATATACCGTTTAAAATATAAAAAATCAATATTTCGATTTTAAATATAAAATAACAAAATAACGAATTACATCGGGCAATTTAATACTGAACACTTCATTGTTCATTTCCTGCGTGTATATTTTACTTATCTATAGTCAGAAACCGGATATGGCAGTAATATATTTTAACTAACTTACCGTTATGTTTCCGCCGACTATTGCTGTGCACCAGACAGTCTGGCTGAGGCTTTGTGATTAGAATCCGAAACAAAAAAAAAAAGTATCTTCCGAATAATGTGTGTTGGAAAACTTTATCATCTTATTTCGCTTCTGTACAAACATTGTTATGTTTTGCCGAGAGGAAGGTATATATCCCCGTATTCCACAAATATAAAACGAAAATAGTCTTCCTTTATATTCCTTAGGATGTCACGACAATTAATATTTTAATCAGAATCATTTGACTTCATTTCGCTGTTCTTTTTAACCCCTTCCCTGTTTTGCTGTACGGGCACAGCTTTCGGGCCTTTACTGATTTGCCCGTTCACTTATACTGTTTCTGTCGTATTTTTTCCAATTTTAGTAACAAATTATTCGTATAGATATCCAGTAAACGATTGTTTGCAGTTTATTGTATTTTCTACTCTGATTGGTTCAAAAGTGCATGTTTTGTATCAGAAGACGAATTGTTATCTTTCAGTGTATAGATTTCTGGTTATATTTGCCTGATTAACTGCCTGATAATTTTATTGATGTAATAGTTGAATAATATATTTTTACTTTTAAATAATGGATAATTCAGAGCGTATGAAGCTAATTTCTTGTGATTCGAACTGTGATTCGGAATCAGAAACTGAATTATTTGTAAATGATAGGTAGCGAAAGTTTACTAGATGACCTGGATAGTAGTGACTCTGATAGTAGTACAGATGGATTCAATCAAGCAAGGCAATTTTTCCCAAAAATTGACTTGGATGTCGATGAGACTAAAGGTAAACTTGAGTTCTATGATGCTTTCGTGTTAATTTTAATAAGATATCTTTACTTAAAAATGTAAAATCAACAAAAAAAATGCTATAAAAAATGTGACATTTTTTTGACCGTATTCTGAAAAAAAAATTAAATTGTCAAAGTGTTAAAAAAGTGAACGTGCTCAGGTACCTAAAGTGGTCATTTATTTGTATCTACTAATTTTTAAGTAATAGTACGTCTATTAAAAAAAACCTAGATATTTCTTCATTGTTTATTTATTAATAAAAAATTAACACTCACTAAAATAAATAATTTATGTTATCTTATATTTTTCTGAAGTGCAAATTTGGTTTGTATTGGAGCTCTACGGTCCACTCAGAGCCTGGTTATCGCACGGGAACTTGGGGCACGTGCCCTGGGCACAAAAATTTAGTCGAGTGCTTGAAACTCATATTAAGTGGGGAAAAATTGCAAACATACGCTACCATCGTTAAGGTTTAACAAATTATTGTACGAGGTAATTGTGTTTGTCATGAACTCTATTGTTTCCTGTTTACTTTAATTTTACTGTGATTTACCTGATAATTAATTCCCTCGACGAACCTGGTGCTCTTTTTATCCTATGGGTTATTGCATATTTATAAGACTCATTATTAGCAACGTTCCACTGTAAACCATTAAATCGTCTCATCCATTTAAATTATTTTTAATTCTATTATTATTTATTTTCTGCACCATAGAGCTTGTGAGTGTAACAAGGTAAAAATAAAAAAAGTGGGTCACTTTAGGTCTTTAAAAGTCCTTAATTTTTAGCATGGCTATACAGAGATAATAATGATTACGTAAAATGAAAATTTGGTGTTTTTGATTTTGAATATTACTTTAATGTTCATTTCTTTAATCTGTTTGCTAATTCAATATTATAATTTTTATATGACTGTAGTTATGATAATTTGTCGCTATAAATTTGAATGGGGGTGGAGGGCACAAAAATTGGATTGTGCCCTGGCCACAAAAGTATTTTAGTCGGGTCCTGGATCCACTGTTTTGCTCACGGGGGTTAATGAGACCGGAACCTATTGCTCAAAGCCGAATCCGAACGGCTACAAACATCCATGCTCGGGTTCCGAAGTGCAGCACTCTACCATTCGACCATCGAAGTACAAATTTGTGTATTTAGCGTTAGATTTAAAGAGGAGTGAAAATGGCTAAGGGCGTATAGAGGGGAGGGAGGGTCTGAATCCTCTTCTTAATATTATTTTTTCGATGCAATTATAAATTTTTTAAGCTTTTTAAAATTTGTGTATATTATTAATTTTTACTGCAATAGTTGAAAGATCATTTTCAACTGTGCAATAGTCAAAATTCGTGTTAGAATCGGTCACAGAAGGGTGACAAAAATAACATTTCTTGAGGTGTATATAGCCGTGACATACGCAGACGAAGGTTTGAACAAACTGGCCTTAAAAACTAGAACAATTAATTTTCTACTATAAGACGATAGTTTATAAATTTACGGATTAACATATTATTTTCAAATTCTGTTGTCATACAAGACGTGAAATTTTGTAAAATAAAAATAATGTTATAATTCCCTTTTTTTTAAGGATATTTTATAATCCCAACATTTTTTTTATTTTCATAGTTATTTATAAAATTAGTTTAAATTTGTCTAGTAAGTAATGAAGCGTAAATTAAAGATGCTCCAGTATATACAGGCACATCCTGGTAAAAATCGGGGCTTATATTATATGACACAATAGAATTGCGGATATATTTTTCAAGATGCAATGAAATGACGTACAGCCCGGGCCTGATCAAGGCAAAGTTTGGCCTGGTAGTCTTTCGGCCCCCCTACCCTCCTTTCAAGGCGAAAAAAAAAATTTATAAAAGAGGATACAAACGAAAATTTCTAGAAATTACACAAGTCATTTCGGTGACGCCGATGACGTAAAATTAAGCGTCAGGACCTATTTTAATTTATTTATGAAACCGGAAGGAATCTATAGGATAAACACAGACATTTACTAAGGATGCCAGAAAAGATAGAATCCAAACCGAAAATTAATTTAAGATAAACACAATTACGTTGGTTAAATTTTATGATAAAAATATCATTACATACATATATTTATATGCATATGTGTGTATATAATGTGACCCGCCTAAATAATAGCCGAACGCTGGCCGATTGGTTAGGGCGCTGATCGTCGATACCAGAGTTCGTGGATTCGAATCCCACTATGGCATGGATGTTCGTAGCCGTTCGGAATCGGCTTTAAACTGTAGGCCCCGGTCTCATTAGCGCTCGTGTGCAAAACAGTAGACCGTAGCGCTCCAAACCAAACCAAACCAAAAAACCGCCTAAATAATATGCACTTTTAATACCCATCGAGGTTTTTGAGTTAACCAGGTCTGAATTAAGGAATATTAATGTCAACATAAAACAGCAGAAAAGATCAGAGTTTAAAAAATTAGACTGGAGAGAATGAGTTTCTGTTTTAGATCAGGCATCAATTGTGTTGCTTAGATTGTGGAATTGTTGAATTGTGTCGTCTAAATAGTTGTTAGGATAGTGTGCGAAATTTTATACTTTTTTTTTTGGGGGGGGGGTGATTCAATCTATTATATAGATATGTAAATGTCATTTAACTACAGGACTATACTATATAGACTTTAAACAAGACTCTTTATTTTAATGTGTATGTTTCGTTCAATATGATTTTTAATAAATTATTCCGATATATCACCAACAAATTAAAATCTAATTAATGAAAAAATGATTGGAGTTGCAAAAGTTGGAATATCCTTTAAACCAGCTGTGGAAGGACCCACACCAACACTGTTGTGTTTTAGTAGGTCTGTGCCCCACGCGGTCCGTCAGTAAAATTTTACGACCCGTATTGGAATTCGGAAAATTTATGATTCAAACAAATATCGCATTTATTAATGTAAATATAATATTAAAATTATTATATATTAAATATTCAAGAAGTAAATAAAATTGTGTAGTAAAATCAGCGATGAATATGTAGAGTTTAAATATTTGAATTTAGGTTTATTGAATACTAGTAAGTGTGCCCGTGCTTCGCTGCGGTAAGCTTAATATAATAATTTTAAATAAAGAATTTTTTTTCGTGCATAACTCTCTAAATTCATCACAGTGCAGTTCGAGTCATTGACATATTTATATATTTATATTATAAGCGTATTATAACAATATTCAGTTTTTATACTTCAGTTTCCATTAAACCTGAGTTGTGCATCAATAAGATGTGAAAGCGTGTGCAAAATAAGAGTGCAAAAATTTGACAATAGTTTCGAAGAACTTCTGCTTACTAAACATTCCGGACTACCCCGAAGCTGATCAACCATTGTCCAAAATGATCAAGGATCAAGAGTCGTTTTCGCCTCATGCAAAATTATATAATTTTTTCAACTCCTCTTCTTAGCCCACTCTCCTGTTTCTAATCATGGATCTTGTTGGTGCTTCAACCACATTTGGCGAAATTGGCGTGCTTGCAGCTTGCGTGCGTGGCGTGCTTGCAGCGTGGCGTTTGAAATCTGGCGAGGGGATCGTAACTCAACAAATTGATACATAAACAAAAACAACATTTTGAGGAAAAATTTTACAAAAATTGAATATTTAAAATCTAATTGAATTAACAAAGAAAACACAAAGGAAACACATAACATTCATACTAAATAGACTGAAACATTCACTTAATCACAAATTAAATAAACTGAGTGTGATTTTCATCACAAATTTGTGATTTAGTGTAAATTGTAAAATTAATTTAAACAAAAAAAAAAACTGTATTTTGAGTGGAGATTGAAGAGGAGTTGTAAAATTGAAAATTTTTTTTCAAATCTCTTATTTCCGAATCATGGCTGAATGGGTATGGATGTTCGTAGCCGTTCAGAATCGGTTCCAAACAGAGGATACTGGTCTCATTAGCCAATAATAACGCAGCAAAGCAGTAAATCGTAGCGCTCCACAACAAACCAAAAATTTTTCCCACTAAAATCTTTGTTTTCAGTACTGTTTGCAATCAACTTCGGTTATGATTAAAAACAAAAATGATCAGTTACTCTATGATTTATCGGATAGATTTGTATAAAAAAACATACAAATGAAAACTGTTCTTAATATCAATAAATAAAAATAACAAAATATATGTTTACGTACTAGCGATGAAATCTGCATCAAATTTGTGTCATATTAAAATTGGCTCGAACTTTTTTATGGTAAAATATAAGTTGAACCCTAAATTGCATTACTGTATTACTACTGTACGTTGATTAGCAACGTTAATAGATCTTGCCATATTACGTGGTAGAATAGGAAGCAGAGGTTTTGACAGCAAGTGCTAATTTTGTTGGTGTTGATAAATGTTCAAAATTAAGGAAATTTATAACAAACGACATGGTTTTGTATGAAACAATAACACACATTCATATTGACAACCATATGAATATAAAGATAACTACATACAATGATAGGTTTTTACTTACCTATCAGAATCACTGAAATTCGTACTTTTTATTGTTAGAATATTGTTGATAAACATTTCATTGTAACGTAAAAATGAACCAAGAATTAAATTTAAAATTAGTTCTTATATAAAAATGCTATAATTTGCGTCACATAGAAATGAAAGTCAATCACTTTATATCTCAGTTTCCAGGTCAAATCGAATGGATACTAAGCAGACGATGCTTAAATAATATAAAATAAGAAATGAATAAATGAGATATTTAAAGGAATGACGTCATAATGTTAAAAAAATATCGTTTTCACCTATTTATTTTGCGATAAATTGAAAATTTGAATCTCCTGCTTTTAACCGAGGAAAACTGCGCTTAAAACAATTACATGGGATGATGTCACATTGCTAGAAATATTGCATCTCTTAGTTATGATGCGATAAATTAAACAGTTAATCATTTGCGTTTAACCGGGGAAAATAATGCTTGGAATAATGACATGAAACGCTCGAAAAAGGGGGAAGGAATGGATTTCGAACATTAAAAATTTTTAAAAACCTTGCTAGGGATACACCTAATAATTTTTTAAATTTTCACGGCGATTGGATGTATGGTTTTTGAGTCTATCGAGTGCACACAGACACAAATTAATTTTTATATATAGAGATAATACATAGTTCACATTTTATATGTGTGTACATAATATCCTTTCTATGTATGTGTGTGCGTATATTAGGTATAAATCCATGTGTGTATGCATATATGTGCATATGTTCGTGGGTTCGAATCCCACTATGGTATGGATGTTCGTAGCCGTTCGGAATCGACTTTAAGCAGTAGGTTCCGGTCTCATTAGCCCTCGTGTTGCAAAAAAAATAGACCGTAGCACTCCAAAACCAAACCAAAATTTATTCATGCACATGCAATGTATGCGCATTATACATTTATTTATACACATTACAGTAAGTGCGCATTTATTAATGTAAACATAATATTATTAGACTGATTTATTGATTATTTTTATAACTATTTTTAGACATTTAAAATTTTAACGTCCTACTGTTAATTTATAAACAGTAATGAATTATTTTTTTCAGTTTTCACCTTATATATCCACTCATCAGTGCAGTTCGGCAGCATACAGGGCACGACTAAGATACTTTTGTGCCCTGGGCACAATCCAATTTTTGTGCCCTCCACCATCATGCAAATTTATAGTGACAAATTATTATCATAATTACAGTCATATAAAAATTATAACATTGAATTAGCAAACAGATTTAAGAAGTTAGCATTAAAGTAATATTCAAAATCCAAAACACCAAATTTTCATTTTACGTAATCATTATTATCTCTGTTTAGTCATGCTAAAAATTAAGGACCCCTTTTTTTAATTTTTACCTTGTCACATTCAAAAGCTCTGTGGTGCAGAAAATAAATATTAATAATAGAATTAAAAATAATTTAAATGGATGAGATGATTTAATGGTTTACAGTGGTACGTTGCTAATAATCTGTCTTATAAATATGCAGTAACCCATAGGATAAAAAGAGCACCACGTTTATTAAGGGAATTAATTATCATATAAATAACAGTAAAATTAAAGTAAATAGGAAACAATAGAGTTCATGACAAATACAATTACATCGTACAATAATTTATTAAAACTTAACGATGGTAGCGTAAATTTGCAATTTTTCTCACTTAATATGTGTTTTAAGTACTCGACTAAATTTTCGTGCCCCCTAAAATTTTCGCGCCCAGGGCACGTGCCCCAAGTGCCCGTGCGATAATCAGGCCCTGACAGCATAACGCCCTGACAGCAGGGCGAGGAGTTTTTTAGTAGACTAGACCTGCTTTAAACAAAGCTACCATTTAAACCAATGGTATTATAGTGCGGCCCGGTTAGTGTTCATTTGTGGCTAGATATATAAAAATCCCGGAATTTTGAAGAGGTGGCAATAAACCCGGGAATTTTTGGGAATAAACCAGAAATTTTGGGAACTTTGGGAAGAAATCATTTTAACAATGTTTACATTTATTTTTTCAACAGTGGCTATATAAGAACTAGCATATTATTTCTAAGAGATTTCTTTTTTACTTTTGGCAATATATATATATATATATATATATATATATGTGGTAGCCTGGATGACATCGAACACCAGATTTGATGATCGCGTCGAGCAAGAGAACTTCTACTTTACAGTATGGCAACAACCCTCCCGAGTGGAACGCCGAGATTGACAGAACACAGACTTGAGCTGGACGGTACCGAGTGCAGACGGCACTACCGATTGATCGCCAAGACGAGCGCTTATGTTATGCCAGACGGGCACCGATGTCAACTTTCATATTAATTGTCCCTAGACACCATATAATTTGTACATAATTTGTAAATAGTTATCATTAAATAAGTTAGTGTTTGTTAAGCTTTGAAGCATCTTTTCGCCGTGGGAATAAATCTCCCATATATATATATATATATATATATATATATATATATATATATATATATATATATATATATATATATATATATATATATATATATCAAGGTCCACTAAACGACACTAGAATCCTGACATCAGCTTCATATCTTTATTTAAATCTCATCACACACTACTTTCAATTAATGGTGTCGCACATTGGCGCCCAACTTCTAACAAAGGCAGGCTTAGCTGCATCGGGTGGCCACAGCTCTGTCCGTGGAATGTGCATACTGCTCTCTGCTCTAGATCACTGCGCGTGAGCCGTATTTATGTGGCTAACTCATCACGCCGCGTCACTCTCAGTAAATAATCCCTAATTAAAATCTTTTAAAATTAATCTACAATTTAAATCCTGACAACTTTCCCCCCTCCCCCTGAAGGCTTGCACAGGCAGGAGGGCCCTTCCTGACCAGCAAGTCCTCAGAGGACCCTAAAATTTTGAAAAACCATGTAATTAACTATCCCAAAAATAATAAATTTAAGTTACTTAATTCAGTCAGAGCTGGTGGCTCCTTCACAAATAACAATGTTATAATAACTGACAAAAAATTCAAAAGTAGCAAAAATCACCCTATGATGGTGCTATAAAATGATTAAAGTCTTCTTATACAGTTACCTAAAACACATAAAAAATTTTCTTAAAAATCAGACACATTATAAAACAATTGTAAAAAGAACATGAACTTGGGAATATATGGTTGAAGATGAATAACATATGTTAAGAATAATAATATATTTGTTATAGAAAACAACACCTTGGGGGAAACAATCTTCGGAGCTCCTAAAATAACATCAACAGTTTGAGTATAATAAGATATAAAAAAAAACACAATATCAAAATATCACTAATATATGGAGAAAGCAAAACAGATGAATGTGAGTACAGTTTCTCTTATAGCGCAGTCCAACAGTATTGGGTAATGTCCTTGAGTTCTTATCACAATCAGTAGTAGGATATTATGTAATACAGTAATAAGTAAATAAAAATCTAAAAAGGAACCTAGGTTTGATAAAAATGTACACTGTGTTGAGATCTCTTGTCAGCAAACATCATTATTTAATTTAATTACAAAATCTCACTTTATTTCTTATTCTTCGTTGGTTCATCAAAATACAAAATATGACTGCTACCATATTACAGTCGACATATGTCACTGGTGACTTCTACGTCATAATGACGTCAGAAATCGCCAGAGATGGGAATTTGGTACCATAAATTTCCCTCTCTGACATCATTATGACGCAGAAGTCACCAGTGACATATGTCGACTGTAATATGGTAGTGCCCTATATCACATGTCGACAACTTCAATTTATTCCAAAAGTAATATTATAACAAACTTTCGTCATAGTACTTAGCTCAAAAATCCCTCGATAACTTATAATTTCAAAAGTAAAAAGGTGTCATAATGAAAATCACTCATTATGTGGCAAAAGTAAGATAAAAACAATATAGTGGTTACAATAGTGTATACATTTTGTTTAAAAACAGGTGTGTGATTCTTGTTTGTGTCTGTTTGTGTAAGTTTTTTGGATTCCCCAGCAGAAGACGTGCTGTTGGTGGGTGACATACCCTGTCAACACACACCAGTCACAAATTGAATCATGACAAGGACAAAATCCTGCCATGTGTGATGAGTGGCACTTAGGGCACACACTCCTAGGCGGGACGTAGGGTTGTATAAAGGGTAAAAAACCTGGACGTTTTCTGGCTGGGAACCTTCATCCAGGCCAAGTCGGTTACAAAGTCATCTCAATCTTAATGTCATTAGGTTTATTTTCCTAATGGAAAAAAAGTAGTAGGGTTTTTTAGGGATGTTTTTCATCCTGGGCATATTAAATTTAGAACAGAAAAACTCCCTGGGCAATTAAATTAATTATCAAAAATATAATAATAGCAAAAATCAACTTAACTAATTATAAAAACAGTAAAATCAAAAACCTTCCTTAACAAAATTCAAAGCATCAATAAAACGTAGAACCAACACAAAAGGGACACAAAATAATCTTAGTAAACACAAAAATACAGCAATTTTCAAATGAAAAATAGTTTTTTCCGTAACATCTTAAATGATTCTGTATTATATAGTAGGAGAAAGTGGGGCACCTTGGGACACCTTTATTTTCAGGCTTTAATTTGCAACCAGGAATTAGTTCTCATGTGTATTGATAGATGGCCTTCCTCTTCACTTCTCAAAGAATTTTGACGAAAATAGTGCTTATAGGTAAGGAACAATTTCATTTTCTTTATTTTAAATAACCCAAAATTACATCAATGTGCATTTTAAAAAGTAATTTTAAAAAAAAATTAAAATATTTAAAAAAAGTGTATAGTTATGAAAGAAAATTCATTTATTATTATTTCTATGCTAATAAATAAATTGTATTGTTAAGCCTAACTGTTTAGTAGTTACCTAAAGATACTATGTAAAATGGGGCTGGTTGGGACATTTTAAAAAGTGTAAACAAATATCAATTCAAGCAAAATAATTAATATTTTTGTGCCTAATTTTTAATTGATTTAACATGTCAAAATATTAATTTATTAATCTTTTTTTTTTGAGAAAAAAATGGTGAGAACAAGAACAGAAAGTATTCTGGTATAAATGCTAATATGCTTGAATCAGCTGCAAATATAAGATTTGTTAAAAAATGTATTAACTTGGACAATTTTCAGCTATTTCTCTTTTATAACAGTTAATAAAAATAATTTGAACAGTATTTTGTATTTGTTGTTTAGTGTCCCAACCTACCCCATACAGTGGGGCAGGTTGGGACATTGGAAAGGTATTTTATTTCTTTTATTACTCTTTAACTAATTGAGATATTAAGTAAGGTTTAATGTTTATAAGAAGCAGATATGATGACAATATATGCATGCATACTTATTTTTTTCAATTAGCTTTAAAAAAAATTCATAAAAATGTTTAACTGAAAGTGTTCTAAGGTGCCCCGGTCTCCCCTAGATGTCAAGCGAATACGTATTAAACATAAATATTTTTACTAATTTTAACATAACTAAGATTATGATATAACTAAGAATATAAATGGTGAATGATCACAGTATTTTGCTAAGTCGAGATCTATCGATTCCAAATGGTTACAAATTCGTATGAGTAGCGGGATTCGAACCCGGGATTTCGGTACTGAAAGCGAGCGCCCTACCAATTCAGCAATCGTTCGTTTCTAAAAAGAACTAGAGAAAATGCTTAATAAAAGATCTCTTTGGTCTGGTATCATTGCCTGGACTGAAGTCAATTTAAAGAATTGGACAATAGAGCAGAGATGAAAGTGTTTATCCATGTCAACAGCAAGAATAAACTTTCAAGTAAAAGTAATTATTCAAAAGAAGGAGAACTAAAATTTTGTTTCGGGACCAACTATCCTAGAACTTTAATTTTCTTTAGTTAGTTATCAAGAGTGGGGCGTATACGCCAGAGCGGTTTATCCACCAGGAATTTCGGTTCTCAGCAGTACATATTCAGCATAAATATTTTTTACAAACTTTATAATGATGAATATAATACTTCATTAGATTAACAAGATACTTTAAGGAGAGCTATAAAGAACAAAAAAAGGTGGAAAGTTTGAAAATCTCTTAGAAAATATCAAATGTAGCTCTTAATATAGTACACTTAGTCAGTGTAACGGCGTGATTTAGCGGTGTGTCTACATCAAAGAACTTTGCTTTGAGAGGTGGACTTCGCTTGTGTGGATACAAAAGGATTGTTTTCCCCGGCACGACGATTTCTAGACTGTTGTGCCCTATAGTAGAGGATCAATATACCAGACAACCCGGCCCCTTCACTGACAACCAAAAATATGATCATTGGAACGACAAAGGATTTGCCGCGACTCGGATGTAGCCGCTAAGAATTCCAGGAACCCCTGGGTTTGCGGCCGATGATTGTTTAACCCGGACCAATCCAGTTGTTCGAAGGTGAGGTCATCGCTAGGTGATCCAATAATGAAATTGAAATTTCCCTCCCTTAGAAAGAGACGAGAGAAGATTTGTTTTTTAGAGAAGTTAGTTAGCTAGCAACCAGCTAATTCAGAGGTCGCCTTGACCAGTCTCTCTACCGGAGAGTTTTTTTGCTATAATCCCACCTTGGGATCTTTTCTTTAAAGAGTAGCCCGCATCGGCTAACTCGGAGGTTGCCTCGACCAGTCTCTCCATCGGAGAGTTTTATTTAGCGAAATCCCGTCTTGAGATATATCTCTTCCTGAGATTGAAACAATATCCTGTGCATTGGGTCTCCTTTTCTAATATAATCCTCCTCAGGATTGTTTGCATATTTTCCTTCAGAACTCTAACTGTGCTTTGGTATTCTACCATTACTCAAGTGAACTTTCGCGAGAGCTACGAATTGTTTCATTCGTCTAATCACCGATATTTCAGCCGAGACTGAATTTAGTAGGTACCCGTCTCTACTCAGGCCTACGTGTACTAATCACTTACTTGTGATCGGAAATTGGTTATTTTTGTGTAGTTATGAAATGATGTATATAGCAGAAGTGTAAATAAATTCATTAATCAAGATACACCTGATTCTTCCTTGTGTCACCTAAAACAGGGACCGGATACGTTACAACAGCAATACAACAATAAGTGAACATATGTTTTCCTAATATTAACATAATATATTAGATTAGATTTGCAAGATGCAAAAACGAAAGCTAAAAAAAAAGAAAGAAGTGAGACGTTTCAAAGACGTTTAGAAAATAATTTTTTTACTAATAATAGCCTAATTAAGAGTATAATATTTCAATAACATCAGCTATCTTTCTCTCTCCATGTAGTTATTTTTCCATTCTTGGAAAACTATATATTAGAGATACAAAAGCATTTTGTAGTAGTTTTTTGCAGATTTCTTTCCTTTTTGTATAGATTCAAGGCTGTAGTAATTCTTTACAGTTTCTCAGTAAATGAATCTCAATAAAATGAATGAATATTATCATATAGACCGTTAAGTTTAACTTTTATTGCACCCGCGCTGAATAAATAGAACACAACACCTTAAATACTTGCTCAAATTCTGTATATCAATTTTTTCTTCGAATGACTACAAAATTGCTCCCAAATTCCGACATGAGGGAAGAGGTAGAATGTGTAGTTTGGGGATACCTGTGGACGCACCTCTGATAAACAAATCCCGCAAATTGTTAATTAAATCTAATCTAACGAAGCTTTTTCGAATGACAAATAAATTAAACTGAAATTTTGTCCTGTGAGGAAGGGAGAAGTTATCCTTTTGGGATGATCAAATTAAAAAAAAAAAAAATGATTGATCAAACCTGATTCAACGACGCTCTATCGCAAGTCTTATCGTTCACATCTATGCAATCATTTTAGAAAATCTATAAAATTAGCCTCCCCCCCCCCCTACGTATTTTCTTAAATATATTTTTTGAACAATTAATCAAACGACGAAATATGTTGATCAAGTATGATTTATTGATGATCTAATAAATGACATACATCAAAAAGACAGTTTCCGTTAATGGGTAGTATAGAGGTGTCTAACCAAAAACGCAACTGGTCTCTGATAAATGGCAGTTCTTGAGCAGTTAAATATTTAGTAGTTAAAATTACCACTGATAATGAATAAAAATGAATAATTTTTTATCTGCACATTTGTTATGAATAATTAGGGAAAGTCAATGGAAAACAGCAAAATCAAACATAAACAAGGGAGATATGAGAGGTCGATGCATGTTTGCAGTCAAAATAAATACCCCTGTCTTTCTAGTGTTAATCATTTGCATGTGCTTTGATATAAAAATGCATACCAAGTGGAACACCCAAGTTTATTTTAGATTTAAAAATTTTCTTCATTTTTTACAGTGTTTTTTCTTTTGATCTTTATTATAAAGTTAGCATTATATCTGCTGTACTAATTACCTTAGAAAATGTTTTATGTTTGTCCAGAATAATTTAATAATGATTAATTTCATTTATTTTTAATGGCATTGTATCATGTTTAAAAAGACAACTGTAACATTTAAAATTTGATTCACTCGTATTTGACTCTGTGACTCTATCAGGGTTCCTACAGTCCTTAAAAGTCCTTAAGAACTCCTTAATTTTAGCTTTCATTTTTAATAGCCCTTAAAACTCCTTAATTTTTGTCAAAGGTCCTTAAAAACTCCTTAATTTTTAAATTGGATTGTGATCAATTTCTACATCAAAGTGATAAACCGTCGACACGTGATTTCCTATCAGTTTTCTTATGGGACAGTTCTTTTTAGTTACTTATTATTTGACAAATAAATAATCTTTTGCATACTGAAAAGGTTTAAAGTATAAAGTCAGCTGCCCTTTCCTAATACCTAACAGTCATGCAGATTTTAATTAAATGAAGCAGGGGTTTGTAGATATTTTAGTTACTTATGGAAGTTTAATTTTCCTTGCATTCAATGTTATAGAAAAGTCTAAAATTTTCTTCTTTCCCCGGAAATGTTGGCATAATCAGCTAGTATATACATACATACATACATACATACATATATATATATATATATATATATATATATATATATATATATATATATATATATATATATATATATATATATATATATATATATATATATCAGAATCATTTTTAAACCCTCAGAAAGTACTGTTTATAATATATTTTATTCACAATTTATTTCTAGTTTGATCATTCAAAAAGCTTTAGATGTACATTTTTCAAAATTAGTTTTTGTCAAATAGATCTTATTACTAATTTTTTGACATTTTTAAAAACTTAATTCTAAAATATTCTAGAGCATTTATTGAACTTGCCTTGTCTGATTCATAATCATTAAAATAGGTTCCTCAGGAAATAGGGTTTATGGCGTTATGCTGTTTATTTCAAGTAGGTCCTTATAAAATGTTACTTTGGTCCTTAGAAAGTCCTTAATTTTTGTTCTAGGAAAACAGTAGGAACCCTGTCTATAGTAACTTAGATTTAAGCTATTCAACAATATAAATTCAGCAGAAATGACTCTGGTATTAATAGATATTTGTATTTATTTTAAATCAACCAATTTTGAAAATTAGTTAATTTTTAAAAAAATTAATTTTAGTTAATAATGAATAGAATATTTGAAATGAAAACTTTTCATAAATCTACACTTTTTCTTTGTATGTGTGTGTGTCTTGGCTGAAATACATTTTATAAAATTGTGTTTTGTTTTTTTAAAATATTGTAGGAATATCCAGCATCCTTATAAAATTTATACAAACTTATAAAAATAAGCAAAAAATGAACATTTAATCTGGATTCGTAAGTTGTTTTTATTCTAGTTTATCTAATTTTATTTTTAAAAAAAATCAGATATAATATTTTATTTTGCAAAAACATTTATTCTAAGTTATAAAAAAAAAATTGTTGAATTTTTAAAGTAATATTTTTTATTGATGTACAAAATGTTATTGCTTACTGTTATAACCAATTGGATGAACATTATAATTAAGTATAATTTCTAACATATTTTTCTATCTGAATAGTGCAAACACAGAGGCAGTATACTCAGTGAAAATGGAAACAGTGTCCAACAGAATTCCCAGTGAAATGTTGATGTCTCGATTCTCATGTAGCCTCCACACTATGGCCAGTTGTTCACCACTTCCTGATGGTGACCTCGAACAATGGTTCACGGGTCGCATCCACACGCTGGGCCACTAAATGAGCTGAGCGCATTGATTCGTCCATAGGGTCTACTGCGCACTTAAATTGCGCATCTGGCTGCCTTTGATCTTTGGAGAAAAACCGCCTCCGAAGCCATTGTCTGTGTCGTGAGAGCGCGAATATATATATATATATATATATATATATATATATATATATATATATATATATATATATATATATATATATATATATATATATATATATATATATATATATATATATATATATATATATATATATACTATATGTATGTATATATAAAAGTGTGGTTTTGGTTTGGAGCACTAAGCTCTACTTTTTTGCTACACAAGGAATAAATATAATATATAAGAGGGAGAGTTTTCCAAAGTTTAAACATAATATAAAAAATAGTTAGAAATTTTTGCAATATTTGCTAACTGCAAAAATTTTACTAAGCTAATTATTAAGTTTGAAAAATTTAAAGTGTATGGACCAAATTTCAATTTTTTTTAAATCAAAGTGCATTAGTTTCAGTATTACAGATTTTTATACCAATAGAATAATATATATGCATTTTATTTTATTTTTATATCGAATAGAAGGAATTGAGAAAATCGTATGAACCATCTGCACTTCTGTGCTGCATAATTTCATATTTAATTCGTTTGTTACTTAATAAAATATGTTCTTTTGTTATTTAATAAATGCTTCCTATCATTCTGTTATAATTTTCCTCCCTTAGTTTTTGTTTTAGGTGAAAGGGAAGTCAAAAATGTAGTTGACATTGTTTTGCATGGTAAGTTTTCATTGTATTCAATAACAATTTCGTCATTGAGAATTGAAGAGCATACCAGTAATTCAGATAGTTATATATTTTTAATTTTTTTCATCTAATTTTTACATTTTTAAAATTATCACTTATTTTTCATTACAATTTTCTGTGGTAACTGTATTCGAGATTTAGTTTTGTGTACGTATACCAAATTTCACGTTATTTGGTTGTCTGGATTTTGAGTTTTAAGGGAATAGACAAACAGACAACAAATGCGTCTTATATATAGAGACAAATTAAAATATAGATACAGATCGTTTGACACGGCAAGATCAGGGAAAATGTTAGGCTACCATTTATCGCGAAGTTGGTGGGGGCACTCTGTTCTTCAGTCTAGTCGATATTTGCATGAATTCGGAAGAAGGTCAAAGTAAAACTCGTCCAAGATACAAAATTTCCAATTAAAAAAAATTAAAAACATTTTTAATTTAATACTTTGTTGGGTATCCTCTATATGTATATTAACCTCACTAATATTCTCTATATCGATACCAACACGTTATAACGTGTTGGTATATATCAAACGAAAATTCCACTACAATATTGCTCCATTTTATTGTGTTCTTAAGTTCCTTTTCTTAGAAATATAATTTCTTAACCTAACTTCTAACTGATGCCTTAATTTTTTATAACATTCAAATCTAGTAACTTAGGTGAGATATTAGGGTAATATTATAGTAGCCATAAGCGGGTATTGACACCAGAATGTTTGACCGTATCCCAGTTCGGAGAGCGCGCCTGTTGCGTAATTGACGTTAGTTCTCTACAGTGCCAAGAGATGGCGCCAGGTGTTCCAAGAAAAAGAGGAACAGACTATGTTCTAAGGAATGGGTTTTTTTTTTTTTTTTTTTTTTTTTTTTAAATTTATTTATTAGTTAGTTCCTAGTTATGTAAGTTGTTGTGAGTTCTGTTTTTGTGTGGTGTATGTGTGTGCTTTGTCTAACGGGGAAAAGTGCAAAGTCCCTGTTCGGGCGCCATCTCTTGGCACTATAGATAACTAACGTCAATTAAGCAACAGCGTCGAACCCAGTTCGGTGGGCATGCCAAGCATGGGCGATGTCGCCAAATTATAGAACCCAGTTTTCTGGCAAACTTTTCTGTTCTTGATGACAAAACTAATAATTTCTAGAAGTTATTTGTACCGTACTTTATTACTT
Source organism: Pardosa pseudoannulata (assembly GCA_032207245.1). NCBI lineage: Eukaryota > Metazoa > Arthropoda > Arachnida > Araneae > Lycosidae > Pardosa > Pardosa pseudoannulata. Next base: position 158,737,968 of record CM063506.1, on the reverse strand, counting down.
TTTAATCGTTTGATAGTTTTAAAATAATTTCATTAAATAGCAACCGTATATTATATATATAACTATATATTTTATAAGCATAATTGCCTAAATGTAACCAACTAATGCTTATATTTTTCTTAATTTGTACATATTGCAAAAATTACGCACTGTTCAATTCAATAAATAGTACAAAAGCGCCTTTAAATACATTAAAAATTCAAATTTAAATTTGTATTCCTCTTAACAAAATTTCAAACCTTTTTTTTTGTTTAAAATATGCTTTGAAATTGGGTATAAACTTAATACAAAACGAAGCACAAATTGTAAACATCACTTGGCGACATTTTGGTGATCACTTGTACAAAAATAGAGCCAAAAACATAGCGGCCGGCCCCCGGAACTGGGATTCTACTGAATGTTTCGGGTTACCACCCTGTTAGTATTGAGAACTAGTTGGAATTCCAAAATGTGGTGCTGTAGTTTTTTTCATTGTCTTTCAAAATGTTGATATAAACAAACTGATCCATCGTTGATACTATCGGTTAACACCTGTTGCAGCCACATCTCCCTATAAGGCAGTTTGTCGCAACGTCACGAACTACTATAATGCCCTTCTCATTCATTTTCATGTTTACAACAGCCAATAGACAAACAATAAACTGCCCTTCCGTTTGAAACTAAAGGAAGAATTGTCATAATTTGAGAATTTGCCCTACTGCGTGAAATCGCCTTATACCATCAAGCTTCCTTCTACATATTTTACAGCTTGCCTCAAATTTAATTGAGCTATTTATTTGTATTTCACAGTAATTTTTTCTTTTCAAATAAAATGTAAGTTGTTTTCAATGAATTGAATCATAAAAATGTCATGAAACCGTATTAACAAACCAAATCCAACAAACGGACGGTGTAAAAGCCCCTGAAGGAAAAAGTTGTCAAAATTCAGAAAACCACTGAGCCTATCAGATGAAAAATTAAAGTAATGCTCATCACTCCCAATAAGAATATTTTAAAACCAAGCTGCAAATAAGAAACCAAAGACGTGCAAAGGAAGATAATGGGTTAGATAGTTTGAAATCTGATCACACCCTCCTCTTTTACATTCCTTTATAGTTTCACTACTCTCCTTAAAAATAAATAAGTAAAATGAAATAAAAAGTTTTTAAGAAATTTTATGTATCAAATATTAAATCAGTTAAGATTTTTTTTATCAGTTTTTCAAATTTTTTATTCATTATTATCGGTGTAAATATAAGAAAAACAACTTTTTTTACACATTTTTTGTATAAAAAGTATAAATTTTAAGGAAAATATAAGGAAAAGTTTGAACCTACCAACACGGTGACAGCCTACAATCCTACAAACTTTTTTACTATTGGTGAAGAACGATTGATTTGAGTCATTCACATATTTTGTTATATGAACGGCTCAGTGAGAATCAATTCATCAGTATATCGCATATCACTCATCCAAAGAATACTCGTAGTAGCGTTTGCTAGCTCTTTATAATAAATGTCTTTTACTGTACTCGTGTTAAGGTATTATTGTTTTGTCAGTGTTTTGTATGGGGAAATGGAATGATATGCCTAATTCAGAGAACTCAAGATCTCGTCACAACAGTAATCGCATTTCTCCCGGCTCTTCTGTTAATAGAAGCAGTCATGTTGGACAGTTAAAAAATTCTGGTCATACATCTTTCAGTGAATCACGAAGGCATTATAAATCAGCGCATAAATCTCATAAGAAGAAGCAATATAAACAAGAAAAGGAACAAGATCTTGTTATTAAATCATTAGTTGAATATGATGATGTTAGCTCTGAGTGTGCACTGTATTCGGATCAAAGTGAGGAAAGACAACCGCCGCTAGATGTAAGAGACTATAAAATAGAGGATAGACGAAGCAACATGCATGCTGTATCCTCTAAAAGTCGTAAAAGACAAAGAAAGAAAGAAAGACGCCAAGCATATAGGAAAGACAGAAACAAAAGCAGACAGTCATCAGATGCATTTAGTAGTATACATTCCAGGCAATTCGAAAAAGACTTACTGCCTAAAGATCGTGCCTATAGTTATAAAGTGTCAAGCCACATACATGAACATGTTGAAGAACATGATAAGTATAGGGACAGAAATCGTTCAAGGAAAAAAGGTCGAACCCCAGAAACACCTCAAGCATTCAAGACTCGTGCTCCTAGTCCTGTAAGTGATATTCAGTCATGGATAAATAGATCGGTAAGGAGATCACCAGAGAGCAGAAGTAGAGTAAAATATGTTTCAACAAGTCCAAGTTCAGTCCAAAGAGCTGCTACTGGTTGGTCAAAAAGTAGGAGTAAAAGCAAGAGTCCTGCTGGGTAAGAAAACTAAATTTATATTGTTTTGAAAGCTTAATTAAATTTTATATTTTTTCATTGCATTTTAAATTTATAAAAACATTTTATCAAAAGCAGTAGTTTATAAATTATTAAAATAAAAAAGTTTGTTCAAGACTAATGGAAGAAAAGTTTATTCTAAAAGAATAGCAATTTAAATTATATTCCTTTAAGAAACAAACTCTTGTCTTTCTTTTAATATGCGTGTATACATATGCAACAATTGTAAAATTTTCAAATCAGAGAAACACTATGTAAAAGAATGCATACCTCAATAATAGTTATCTTTCAAAACTATTTCATATTTTTACTGTGTTTTACTTTTATTCCTGAACATAATTTATAATTTCAAACATCTTTAAATGTATATTAGTAAAATTCATATCTTATATATTTACCAAAGCCCGATACTTGTGAATACTTATTACAAAATTTGAAGCAAAAAGGGAAAGATTATCTAATGTTTGAATATATCTGTACCAAAATTCCAGTATGACAACTTGAATTTTTAAATCTCTTAAAATTTATGAATTGAATTTATAGAGGAACTTTCAATTCACATGCTGTTTATACAAAAGTTTTATTTGTTTTATTTCAGAAACTGTTATCTTAGTTTTTTACCCTCCTTTCAATTTTAAAGAATTATTCTGTGGAATTATATATACAATCTACCAAATTTCAGGAAAATATTTGCAAATCTATGGTAAATCCAACATAACAATTTAGAAAATTTTCAATTCTTTTGTCAGCAAGAAAGGGATAATGTGAAATTTCTCTTCTTTCATTGTGAAAAACAGGTTGAGTTGACTGTTGAGAAATGACCTTACCTTGTTCCTGGGACTTCTCTGTTACCTTGTTCTGGGACTCTTTTTTTTTTTTTTTTTTCTTTTCTTTTTGCTACACACTGATTGCCTATTACCTTTGACAAAAATTTAATGCAAAAAAGTTTCAAAAATGTTTTTTAAATGAAGAAAGAATAGAGATAAAAAGTAATCCTTTGTTAAAATAACATTCAAATATGTGGTATATGTCAATATATAACATTTTGTGTGTCATGTCAGAGTAAACTTTTTTATAGTCTTTACACTGATTTATTTGTATTAATTAATTTATAATTTCTTGAATATTTAGTTAATTAATAAAAATATAATCGGTTTTAGTGATTTAATCTTTTCTGAAATAAGGTACTTCCCCTGCCCTCTCCTCTTAAAACCAGACCCCCAATAAAAACCAGAAAAACTCACCTGGGTTGGGTTTTTCTTAAAAAACCCGGGTTTTTTTGCAACTCTGCTGCTCTTTGGTACCAGAGTTCAAGGGTTTGAATCCCACTTTTGGCATTGATGTTCATAGCTGTTTGAGAATTGGCTTTAAGTAGTAGGTTCCAGTCTTATTAACCCTCCTTAGCAAAACAGTAGACTTTAGCTCTGCAAACCAAACCAAATCTTAATGGAGCAGTCCAGCAACATGAATCATATCATAGGCATCTGGTTGTACCAATATGTATGAAGAAACAAATGAAATTAAAATTTAATATATTATAGAGCTATTGGGAGTTTAACGAATGTTTATTTCTTTTAAGAAACTATTATATCTACTTAAACATGTGTATTTTGGTTGAAATAAAGGCAGATTAGCAGGTATTCTGTAAAGTCCCTTTGCTTGTTTTATTTTCAGTATAAAAAAGTTAAATATTTTTAATCAGTTTAATGTTAAATATTTTAGTGTAAATGAGATGCAAATATAAAATTTAATTTTGATAATTTTATATACAGTTGACTCTTTTTATATCAAGCCCTTCATATAATGAACTCCTGACCATAATAGAAATTTTGGTGCCACCATCTATAGATTTTGATGCCAATTTAACATTTTATAAAGAACATTAAAAAATCTTTAAAATTGAATATAGCAGGGTCTGCATGATTTAAATCAGTTGATTTTTTTAAAAAAATCATTGATTTAAATAATTTTTTTCACTTCTTTTAAAATCTATATTCCAAAGACAGGAGAGTTGGGAATCAGTCAGCACAGAAATACCAATAAGTAAATAAGAGTAAATAGATAGCATGTTTTCCAAGAATTTAGGGGTTGATATCAGAAAGTATGTAGTAGGGGTAAGTACAATGACTAGTTATGACTAGTGGAATTCATTTTATGAAATGGGAGTTAAGGAGAGTATTACAGAACTTGAAACCCAGTTTATCTACCAAATAACAACAGCCGTTGCTTCATCTCCTAGAATAGAAAGACAGTTTTCTTCTTTTGGTATTGTTCATTTTAGCCTTCTTAACCAATTAGGAGTGGATACAGCATCAAAGCTAGTGTTTTTATTGAAACAGTTAAATCCAAAATTTATTGCTTAAAAGAATATTGAAGTAATTGTTTTTTTTTTTTTAATAAATAGTTTGTCTTAAATGAATATTTAATTCATTCTTTAAATTTACATCTTATTAGTTTGCATTATCCAATTACAAAATTATATAATGTATTTAGATTAAAATTTATGTATTTAATTTTCTGTAATCAGTGTCTAGAATATATAAGATAGATAAGTTGTTACTTTTAACAAACTATTCCATGTATTTTGTACAAAATAAAAAAACACAACAATAATTAAAATTAGAATTCAGAAAATAATCAAATAAATCTGATCTTTAAAAAAAAAAAAAAAAAAATCGTGATTATTTTTTCCAACCCTGGAATATAGTCAACTTTACTTTTACAGTCATCCATTTTTTTAACTTTTTCTGTTGCTGGGAAAACAGTATTTTGCTCTGGCTTCATATCAAGATGCAAGATATTAATAAATGTTAGTCCCCACAAACAGTGGAAGAAAAAGTGTAGAGCTATCTGTTGTATTATTGATTAAAGACATTCATAAAATTTTTTTGTTATCAATATTATGTTTGCAGAAGATTAGCAATTCATTGTATGTAAATACAGTGAGAAACAAAGGTAAAATTATTTTTCTTTTGTCTTCAATTTTAATCAATTTAATATTGCCTTATTTTAATAGGTAATTGGTCAGTTTAAATTAATAGATTTTAATCATTAAGTTAATAGCAATAAGTTATCGATTAGGGTTATTATAATAATGATAATTATCATAAAATGGTTGTTGAGGTTCATACCATTAGGTGGCTTTTTTGTCATGTTCCATGAAAAAGAAAAAGAATTCTGTGTGTGTGTGTGTGTATGTGAGAGAAGTGGCACCTGTGTGAGATGGTGTCCTAAACTGTAACAATAAAAATGATTATAAATGTGCATTAAAATAAACTAATGTTTACCAACTAAAGTATTTTGTGTGACATTCAACAATGGTAATTATCACAATATGATAGTTATCAATGTATCAAGTTAATCAATTTATGTTAATAGATTTTAATCATTAATGGTCACTTTTTAATAATTTCTTTTTATCATTTTTTTGCACACACCACTACTGAATATACCTTTATCTATACATATTGTTACATCTAACTACTATAGAGCTAAACATTTGGTTATACCCTAAAACTTTGAGTTAATATATGTTGAACAAATGTATGTTTTATAATTTCAGGGTAAAATAATACCCAAAACCAAAAATATGAGTCTTCAAATGTGGATACCCAATGTTACAAAACATAAAATATTTTTGCATTCATATGAGTATAATAAGTGGTTATAACTTTATTTGTAATTATTTTTTAATAAGCAACTATGTACAGTCTGTATTGGTTATATGGTCAGCTCAGCAGTCCAGAAAAATCCGACCATATAAGCAGGGTGCCCATATATGCGGAACAATACAACCCTATTGTGCATATACTGTGCATTTTCAATACATAATAGAAGAGCCTTATCCACATTCTTATAAGGTGACAAGTGCTGTTGTTTTCTTTCTTGATCGCTGATTTCAACACTTGAGGACCAAAGTTTGGCAGCTAAAATGTTGCTTAATGTCGTCCAGGTAATTAAATTTGCTTTGGCGAAAGTAGCCTTTGAAAGATTAGATTTTTTAAAGTTTTCAATCAATTCATTTTTGGCAGCAAATGATAAATTCTTTCTTTTTGAAGCCATAATTAAAAAATGAACATTTTTATTTGTGACGTATCATCCAAATGCAACAAAATTTTCCTTTACTTCTTTCGTGACAACATGAAACTGATCATATAACCGGTAACAAGAAAAAAAATAACTGTATAAGCGGTGCACTTTAACACATGTTCTCTAATAAGTTAGATGGGACTTTAGAAAACTGACCATATAAGCGGGGTGACTATATAGCCAGTACTGACTGTGTATAACTGTTACTTCAAATAAAAGTTAAAAAGTGAGAGTATTTTTAAATCTATTTATTACATGATAAAGAAATACAATAGAAAAATATTAATTTATTAAAAAAAACTGACATATGAACAATGCAGTTCTATTAATGTTCATATTGTCTTAATCTATATAATTAAATATTAATTAATACAAGAAGTAACTTTTTTAAAGGCTGCAAAAAACTCACATAGGGCTCGTGCATCCCAAAAATAACAAATCAAAGCCTCATGTTTTCCATTTGTGGTATATAGTATACCAAAGCTTTAGTCCTCTGGAGTTGTTTCATTGGGGTTCAACTCTATTTCATTTGTTTTATATATTTCATTCTACACTGCTATAATGTTGTATTTTTTTAATATATATATAGTCGCAGCAGAAGAACATATTCTCCTATTCGGAGTCCCAGTCGAAGTCCTGTGAAAAGAAAAAGCCGAACTCTGCGATCTAATTCTAGAGCTAGTTCTAAGTCAAGATCAGGTTCTCCTCATAGAAAGCATTATAAAAAGCAAAAAAGAAGTCCAAGTTTATCAAAATTTGTATCTTCTTTATATAAGCACAGAAAAATTAAAAAACTGAAACACCATGAATCTTCTCATATTGAAAAAGGTGTTAAGGAAACTTATAGTGCAGAAAATGGTAATTTACATGTTATTAACACTGTAGGAGAACTCTCTGATAATTCACTTTCATCTGTATTTAATTCACAAGATACTGTTCCTGAACCTGAAATAGTACAGAATAAAGAAACTGAACTCCTACAAAATAAAGAGTTTAAAGTAATGCATCATAAAGAACTAGATTTTGTACAGTGTAAAGAGCTTGATATGTTACAAACTTTAGATAATGAAGAAGAGAAAATTTCTGAAGTCATTAAAAGTACTTCTGTTGTAAATCGCAGTGTCTCCAATTTAATAACTATTATTTCACCAACTATTCTGGATGAAGACATTGAAAAAAATCTTAAAACAAAACCTATAATTTCAGAATCAGCCATAGATATACATACATCAAATTCTTCTGAGCCAAAAGTACCATCCCTTCCCACTTTGCCTTCCTTACCACTTCCACCCATTGGTCCTGGTGATGAAAATTTAATTGATGATCTTGAGATATCTCCCTTATCCCCATTAAAGAATAAACAATCTACATCATCATCTAAAAAAGGTATCAAAGATCTTCCATTACCTCCAGGAATTAATGAAGAAGATATAATGTCACCAGAATTGGACACTGATAAGGTTATTGATAAAAACCCAGAACCTTCTGCAACTTTTCAAACTAGGAGTAAGCAAGTGTAAGTTTCCATGAATTTACATATATTTTAGATTTTTTTTGTTTTGTTTTGTTTGAATTTTCAAATATTAGCCATTGAAATAATAATAATGATGATAATGAAGAAAATTATTAATATCTGTAGTATTTCAGAAAAGCTGTACTGAATTATAGTAAGAAGTCTAAAATATTTTTACCCATATTTAATAATTATGTATTTAATTAAAAATGCCTAAAATTTCCTTCTTGTGTATATACTTATATTATTTAATTTCTGTTTTGAAAGAACTAGCCTAACTAGAAATTTAGAATTTCTAAGGCTAGTTCTTTCAGAATAGCAGTCTAAAATAATTGTATATATTTTTATAATTATCATTTTACTGTCTATTAAATTTTGTTTAGTGAGTTACCTTTGTTTTTCAATAACATACTAATAACTCATTTTATCAGATTAAACTTATGCTAGAAAATAATTATTTTCTTTATCTTTTTATTGTACCATAGACTACTTATAATTTTCAATTCTTGATAAGTTTATCATGTGATTATTTTCAGACTAAGGTTAAAAAACATTCTGTCTCTTTATCAGAAATTTATATATATATTTTTCTTAACTCTCCCATCTCTCAACTAATGGGAACTGGAGTCATAGGAGGTTTATTAAAAAGCATACAAAGATATATGTTAGTATTTATATAAATACTCACCATAGGAAAACTAATAGAATAAAGTAATTATTTTATTTTGAAATATTTAAAAGTTTTTATATTTCTTTTTTGCAATTTATTTTCAGCTTTCCTAGAAGTTTTGGTGGCCATCGGCATTATGTTCCTAGACATAAAAGACAGTTTAAGTAAGTGCAAAGAGCAATCTTTTCAGATATGTATTTTTGTGTATTAAAAAAAGTACTCTCACCCTTTTTTTTAAATATATATAATGTTATATTACAGAAAATTTGCCTCTAGAGTAGCTTAATAAAATGAAATAAAATTAATTTTTTCTTATTAAATCAGGATATTAGCATATCAACCTTAAAAGTTGATAAACTATATTATTTTCCCAATTTTTCTAATGAATAAAAAAAGCTTTCAACTTCTGTATTCTAATACAAAATCATTTTGTACCGTTAATGGCATTTTAGAGAATGCATATCAAGTTCTATAAATTTTATTTACTACTAAATAATTAAAATATATAGTACTAAATTTTACAAACACTTCTAAAAACTGTTTTAACATAATAGAAAAACAAGTAATTAATCACTCTGTTGCCAATGCCAAGTAATTATTAATAAAATTGTTGAAATTTAAAATATTTTGTTTCATAAATGTGGAAAAAGTGTGATTATTTTGGAAATTATTTAGTTATAGTTCTTGTATTAAAAGGAAATTTTTCACAGAGGTTTATATAAAACATAGTATTTGTTGTCATGCTTGCAATATTATAGATATGGCCAATTTTAAAAAATTAACAAAATATTAAATCTCAGATTTTTAAAAATTATATTGCATAGTAAACAGAGGAAATATTAAGAAAATGAACCAATTAATAGCAACACTGCAATAAAAATTAGAAAATGTTTTATTTAAATGCCAATATATTGTTCTACAAACACCCTATATTAATATAAAGGTAAATATGCAGTGTTTTTAGTCATTAATTATCAAATTACAATGTATGCTTTAATATATCCTGTATAAAAATATTAAATAATCTAAAGGCATAAAAATATTTTTTTCTATTTATCATGTCTATAACTTTGAACTAATTATATGACATGGTCCAGTGTTAAGGCAGATGGAAAACAGTCTTTCTTGATAATAAAAAGTTTATTAAATCATTGTTTCATTTAAAAGCAAAACTTGCACTATTTTTATTTGTTCCTGGCAGAGCTAATCGTGGAAAGGTGTTACGGTGTTGACAGCTCCATGTCCACACGCTGTCTAACTCATATCGGTTTGCTTAATCATCAAATACTTCAAATATCTTTCTGCCTGACCGCATTCTCCAAATGGTTACGCAAGTGTGGGTCTTTTCATTTATTTTATTATTATAAAAGCGTTCCCTTTTTAAAATCGTTTATAACTCAGGTAATTTCCAACTACCCCTTTTTTAGATCTGACATATATATAATGAACTTAAAAATTTTTTTCTCATCATTTTGATAAAAAACTGTTTTATATTCATAAAAACTACCCTTAATTACCTTTAATTTGGTTTTTAATACCATATAATTAAAAAAAAAATTCTAAAACATCATGCTACAAATACTGTGAAATCACCCATTAATGATGTATGTAAAATATTTTTATTGTATATTCTTTTTTAAAATTCATATCCTTTCTAACCTATTTTTATGCCAAAATATGCTTATAATCTACTTTTTATAGAAAGTATTAGATTTAAGTTTTTCTGCCTACCCTTATGTATATATTATTGGATGAGTAAATGAAACTTTTAAATCTTTATTCTGTCTATCCTCATTTGCACTCTCAAACTTCATGTGTTGTATGTTAATTTATAATTTTGCCTAATTTAAAAAATATTCACTTTAACCTGCATAATTTAAAATATTTTTAGAAAAAAAAAATTTTAAGTGTGAAAATACAGTCATTATGAATTAAATATAAATTTCTAAAAGCAATTAATTGGTACATTGTTCAATCACTATTTTAATTTTTTAAGTTCAACTCTATAGCTGTCTATTTTCAATAAAATTTCATGGATTTTTCTTTTAAAAGTGTTTTTATAGTTTGAGTGAGATTGTTTTTTAATTTTGAATTATTTATAATTTTTATATTTTAAGTATTTCAGAAGATATATAAATGCGTTCCTTTTCATTTTAGAATTCTTGGTAAAGATAGTGACAGTTGTGATAAATTGCCCAGTTGGGGTGAAAGATGTGTTGATGTATTTGACATAATATGTCAGATTGGTGAAGGAACGTATGGTCAAGTCTATAAGGCAAAAGACAAAGATACTGGTAAATGTTTTTGTTTATTATTCATAAGTAACTTTTTATTATCATTTAACAGATTAAAATCTATTTCTGACAACCAATCTAATTATACTATGATAAATGTTACTTTAATTTTGTAATATTTCACATTTTATATATATATATATGTAATAATAGATTTTCACTTTAGGAAAATATTAATTAGCACTTAGCACTTTATACACACACACACACACACACATATATATATATGTGTGTGTGTGTATATATATATGTGTATATATGTATGTATATATATATATATGTATGTATATATATATATGTATATGTATGGGTATATATATATGTATATATATGTATATATTTATATGTATATATGTATATATATGTATATCTGTATATATGTATATGTATGTATATATATTTATATGTATATATATATATTTATATATTTATATATATGTATATATATGTATATATATATATATTTATATATATATATATATATATATATATATATATATATATATATGATGTAAATGGGGTTTTATATATGCTGCAAACTTGGAATGGTATCCCATGCTGGATACAGTGCAGTCATTAGGTTATGAAAGAAATCTGGAAAATTTAAGGATAAAAAAATGTGAGTTTATTCATACCATTCATCTTTAGCTCTCTTCTGCCAAAATGTTTTACATTTGCTTATTTAGTTTTGTGAGGATGTGCAGGATGCAACCAGTCAGATTGTTAAGATTAATCAGATGATGATGTACGAAGTGAAATTAAGTTACATAAAGGTGTTAAATAAGGTTAGTTGATCTAAGCAGAAATTAATTTGGTGTTCTCTAAGTCAACAAAAATTACCACAATTAGAAAAAATAAAGGTTGTGTAATTTTAGGGATAGAATTGCTAGAAATTTATTTTAGAGTATAATTAAAATTAAGTTTGTTAGTTATCATAACCCTTACATTATATATATACTGGGGGATCAGAAAATGAGTATACATTTGAAAAAGTAATAATTTACTGAATAATATAGGTAGGGAGGTAAAAATTAGCACTTACTTGGAATGGCATTAGGTTTTATTGTAGCCACAAAAATAAGGCTTAAAAAAATGGCCAACATATGGAGCTTTATGGGATAAGAAAAACAATAATTACCATTAAAAATTATGATAAAGCAAAGACAATGTTCTTCAGAACAAATGCTCAACATGTCTGCCGCCATTCCTCAAGAATAGGTGTAGTAGAGGGACAGTGTTGTAAACAGTACTGTACAGCAGATCTATATTGAGTTGACAGAACCCTCGAAGTATAAAACGGGCTTTGTCGGTCCACATCATATTAGACAAAGAATAGTCATCTTCTATCATCTTTTGAAACACCCACACCGCAAATACTCTCCACTTCACAAAATTTCAGGGTAACAGTTCTTGATGCTACCAATGAGGGTACGTCTTATTGAGCACAGACTTCCCCATACACAGATGAACCTGCTTTTCCTTCCTGAACAATCTCAATAATATTATGGGGCCCATCATCTAATCAACCCATGGCATTGAACTTTAAAATCATTCTATTCATAGCTGCAGTTGTCATAGGTCCTTTACCTGATCAAATACCCTTCTTATGGTGATAGGATCGTAAAGCTGCTGTAGCAGATTCCTCCTTTTGATAGTACAGCTTCACTAACTGTGCTTTTTCTGGTAATATGAACATGCTGTGATTGCTGGTGCATCTGATTTCCTCTCTCATTACAGCTTATTTTATACACAATTTTCATGCAGTCTCACTGATGTTTTGCTTTCCAGTGCCATCTGTTGGCCATTTTTCTGTTATTTTTATGACATAGAATTTTCAATTTTTTGTCTTACACCTGTATTGGCTGCTTATACCTGTATTTATTTTATTTGTTCTAAAAAAATTATCAATAACAGATTTGGTTGTTTCATCAAACACCTTATGTAGTCGAATTTATTTCCTTAAAAAATAAATTATGTACCAAACAGTGTTGAAAATATAATTTTACATTCCCTTTTTTTTATGAATGTATGCTGTTAAATTTTACTTGCCCAAATAAAATTTTAAAGTGAGTTTTACTGACATTTAGTTGCCAAGAAAATATATAGAAAGATTTGAGAAAACTATTTAAACTAACTTTGGGAATTGGATTATGTGTATTTAATACACATATGCATACATAGATACCTGTATGCATACAGAAGTGATATAGAAAGAGAAGACAGATATATTACAGAGTGTCCAGCAACTGGGAAAACTGGGAGTTAAGGCAATATGGCAATATAAATAATATGTAAGAAAGCAGAAGTAAAAGAATTGTTATATATATACACATATTGTGATCCAATATTAAGGAGAATGGACGAAACAGTTTCTCTTGGTAAATCATATCTTTATTCAAAGTAAAGTTTCACTTAAAAACGTCACTTGTGCCATTTGCATTTATTCGTGGCAAAGCCATGTGTGGAGTGTGTTGACAGCTCTACGCCTACACGCCAACTGATGATTATCGGTTCGCTTAATCATCAAATTCTTAAAATCTTTCCGCTTGACCAGATGATCCTAAAAGCTCATGCCAGTTTGGGTTTTTTTCATTTATTTTGTTATTATGAAAGAATTCCCTTTTAAAACGTTCACAACTCGCTTAATTCACCCCCCCCCCTTTTTAGACCTGACATATATATATATAACTAAATGAAATTTATGTTCCTCTGGTCCTCATGTTGATGATTCTAAGTACCCCAAAGACAGAAAAGAATATTTCTAAATTTTTTAAATACATTAGACTTTTATTTGTTAATATTAAAATTTATAACTTGATTTAAATATAAATTTATATCTAAAATTAGTTTTATCGAAGAATTGAAAGAAATAGTGTGAATTTATTAGGGAGAAATTTCAAATTACAAGGAAATATCAAGGGATTTCTAAATAGATTCCCCTTGAACACCCTGTTTTAGCAAATATTTTATTTTAAAGGTTTGAATTGTATGTTTATTTTATTTGGTTTGACTCATATGCTCATAACATTTTAGGTCAGCTTGTAGCCCTGAAGAAAGTAAGACTGGAAAATGAGAAAGAAGGTTTTCCTATTACTGCAGTTAGAGAAATAAAAATCTTGCAGCAACTGAACCATCAGAATATTGTAAATTTGATGGAAATAGTGACAGATAAACAAGATGCCTTAGAATTTTGTAAAGATAAAGGTAACATGTTTGTCCTGTAATATATATACTGTATATTTCCATGTATAATCCAAGAAAATTTAGGGCTTTTTGTAGACCTAAAGTTGAGCGATCGCCTTATATACAGATTCATAGAACAGATGTAATGTATGTCCTTCTTGGTGACATCTTTTACCTTGGCAACAAAATGTTGCTAAAACAACTAAAATAAACAAAATGGTTTTAAAAAATGACAAGAAACAAATATATAATGGCAAAAAATTTATGAAGTTTGTGAAAATTTTGAAATGAGGAAAGAGACTAAAATTGAAAAATAAATTTGTAATGGTTCTTACTTTTGTTGTAATCATGCCAAAAATAGCAATACTACATCTGTAGGGATTAGACTAATTTTCTAATAAATGCAATTTTATGTAAGTTGAAAGCAATTGATAAATCATGAAAAATAGCACTTAATTCTTTTTTAGTTCATATTGCTTAAATGTATGAAAAAGTGCTACCTTCATCTAGGGTTACCAGAGTTAAAACTATTGTCATTGGCATCTAAGTAAAAATATTATAGTCCGCACAGCCCAGCGCTGCAATCCTCAAACTGGTTATTGCAGTAGTTATAAAGATAAAATTGTAAAATTAATAAAGACAGCTTGAAGTTACTTAAAAATTAAAGTGTAAGTTGTTTTTCCTTATTATTCTCAAAATATGCTATCTATTGCATTTCAAGACAAATACAAGACATCTATTCTTTTAGAATAGATGTCTTGTATTTGTCTTGAAATGCAATAGATCTTCTACCTCTGCTGTACTCAAATTAAATGCTGCAGAAAAAAAAGTTTGAAAAGCATTGGTCTAGTGTTTTACTTTACCACAATTTGATTTGAAAATATTACTCCCCATTTTAACTGCTTGACAACATTTCCATCTTCTTTGTAACATATTTGAACACTACAGATTTTTTTTTTTTTTCAGCTTTATATATGGGTTTTGAATTTGTTTTAAATTTTTGAAGAAAGATCACACTCTCAGCTTATACACAGAGAGGCTCATAGTCCAAAATATATGATATATATATATATATGATCAGTAGTTGTTTACATTTAATATTGAGATATCATTGTTTAATTGTATTAAATATTTAACTGGCTTTATTTGCAGGAGCTTTCTATCTTGTTTTTGAATATATGGACCATGACCTTATGGGTCTCCTTGAATCTGGATTTGTTGACTTTTCAGAAGTATATATTGCATCATTTATGAAACAACTTCTTGATGGCTTAAGATATTGCCATAAAAAGAATTTCCTTCATCGTGATATTAAGTGCTCAAATATTCTCATGAACAACAAGTTAGTATTACCTTCTTGGAAAAAAAAATTGTTTCTTTTATGAAATTTTAACTATTATTGAGAACTTTTTGATAATCTAAATTCATTGTTCACATTTTATAACTTTTTTATTTGCAGAGGTCAGATAAAACTTGCTGATTTTGGACTTGCAAGACATTATAATGCTGAGGATAAAACACGACCCTACACAAATAAAGTCATTACTTTATGGTATAGACCCCCAGAATTATTATTAGGTGAGGAAAGATATGGGCCTCCTATAGATGTTTGGAGTTGTGGGTAAGCTTCTTTAGAATATCATGATATGTTGTTATTTAATATTCATAATTTGTCTACTGTATGGCAACATTCTTATTTTGAAATGCATTAAAGTTATACAGTAGAATCTCGGTATAATGGCCCCCTGTGGGACCAACATCATATGGTCATAACAAATCGAAAAAATAATATAAAAAATTGAGCAAAGAAATGATGCAACAGTACCTACCTAGAAAATACTTTTATTTATTTGTATTTCCATTACTGAATTTTTGAAAAAAGTCTTTGATTGATGCCTGTTTCAAGTTCATTTGGGAATTATTCATTATCGCTGATTCCATATCCGTTAGATTTTAAAGTAAATCTTCAGAATTAAATTGTCATTCAAAATATTGACGCAAAGCATTGATTGCATTAAAGGCTTCTTTTTCATTCACTTTTTTAAAAGCTTGGACGATTCTTCTTCGTTGTCAGAATTGCAGATTTCTTCATTTCCAGTAATACAGGCAATAAAATCGTCCTCATTCAAATTTTCAATGCAGCACTGTAAAGTTTCGTCTACCGCAACAAACTCATCAAAAGATAATTGAAGATTTAGTTCTCCCCTTTTCATCATGCTCCCCCCCCTCCTTTAGCAAACACAAAGAGAGGAGTACAGGTTTCTTGAAGTTGCACCACAGTACAATAATTTTGAAACAGGCCACTTGCTCATGAGTTCTGCTGACTAAAATTGGTGGCCTCTCTAACGAAAAATAATACACTTGTGGTCATTGTAATGATTCAAAATTAACATTATTCCTATGGTAAAATAATTGGGACTTTTTAAGATGCTCTTTCTAACGAAGGGGTTGTTGTATCTTGGGGTCGTTAAAAAGAGGTTCTACTGTATTAAGTATCAATTCTAAGTTTTAAAGTGATGAAATGAGGCAAAATATGCT
This sequence comes from Pardosa pseudoannulata, assembly GCA_032207245.1. Taxonomy (NCBI): domain Eukaryota; kingdom Metazoa; phylum Arthropoda; class Arachnida; order Araneae; family Lycosidae; genus Pardosa; species Pardosa pseudoannulata. Next base: position 158,721,329 of record CM063506.1, on the reverse strand, counting down.
TTTTACTTGAGTTTTGGTTATTGAACCTTGAGTGTACATTTCTGCAGTATAGTTTTCATATGTAATTAACTTAGTGTATGTACTAGTATTTAAATTTTTTTCTGGTCAATAAGGTTTTTAGATTTTAAGTTATAGCTTCTAAAAAAATAGAATTGTAAAAGAGTTCAAAATACTTTTTTATTGTTAACAAAATTTATTCTAATTAGCTTGATTAAAACATACACTTTTTAAAACAGTATCAATTAAATAGTGCTTTTGGTCCATTCTAAACCTTTAGCTTTAAATTTATATCCAAATGAAATATTAGACTTCTGATATTTGTCCATATTGTTGAAGCTTAGCCATAAAGTTTTTGTAGCTTTTTGCATGGATATGCAATCAAGTATGCAATTATCAAACAAGAATTTAATATTACATATTTTTTTAAAATTTTTTTATTAAATTGTGTGTGAGCTGTGAAAAATAGGACTACACACTATTACTTAAAAAAAAAAACTTTTCCTGTATGCAAAAAAAAAAAAAACTTCTCTATGATAGCACATTTTCATTTACCAGCCTGGGAGAAAGTTTTTAATCTGGGATAATATATTTCCATACATACCACATATTTTCATTTATGAGCTCAGACTATAATGCCAGTCTTTTTTTAATTTAGCAAAAAAAGCCAAAGTTATGTTTAATCCTTAGCTTCCTCTTTGTAGTCCAGCAGATTTTTACTGTTTTTTATTTATTCTTTTATTGTGCAGAGGAATGGGATACGATATTGCAGCACTGCCTTTTTTTTCTTTCCAAACTTTACCTTGGTTTATGTCATCAGTATCTACTTTTACATGGTGTTGGCTGATATTTATAGCATTTTTTGTGCTTAGTGGTCTCTTAGGCCAAACTTTTTGCTTTTTAAATTTATTAACTGGCATTTTGTCTCATGTGTATATTACTTAGAATGATTTAACATATTTTAAAAGGTTTTTAGAAGTGATATAGGATCAGACAGGGACTATGTAAGGACTCTGTGCTTGAATTAAATCCACTTAACCTATTAATTTTGTACATCCAAGGTTCTCATCACAAGAAAAAAAATAGGGGAGAATTTCTTATCCTTTTTCCAGAACATAGTGAGATTTCTAAAAAAATAAGAGAAAACATAATTAGGCATTGACATGGAAAATATTCTCCATAATTTAACAAGATTTCTTTCATACATAAAATAGTGAATTGGACTGTCACAAAATTGAGTTCTAACTAAGATGGTTGCTATTCTACAGTGGGATATGTACAGGGTTAGCTTGATTTGCCCAACCTGAAAAAACCTGGGCTGGTTTTTTCAAAAAAACCCAAGTGGGGTTTTTCAAATTCTTTATTTAAAATTTTACATATTTAACTATTAATAAAAAATATTGAGTTAAATCTATAATATATATTTCATATTTCATCTTTGACAATGAGCGTAGAATTCTTTTTTTTTAATTTGAGGGGATCTAAACTGCTAGAAAAAACAAAAACTTAAAATTTTCAGAGAAAAATAGTTATCTGTATAACAAATACAATGAAAAAATTATAGAAACAATTAAAAACCAAAACAACCAGTATTTCTGCCAAGATGAAGAAAACTGACGTCTTTCAGCTGGTATTAAAAAGAAATAATATGGCTAAAAAAGAATTACCCTGAGGGCTTGAGAATATTTACAATAACATAAACAAATTACAAGAACTTCCTATATCATATACAACTTATTCTAAATGTTATCCAGTCATTGATATAAGTTTCTTTATCAGCTGTAACGATATAAGGGAAAAACTTGTTAATACAAACAATTGACCAATTAACTGTTATCTTGAAACGAGGGTATTTTAATATGATTTAGTAATATAAAATTAAATTAGTATGTAAAATTCTAAATAAAAACATTAAACTTCTATGAAATTGTTTTTAATTTTTCCTCTTATATAGATACAAGTACAATAAATGTGATTATTAAATAAATACTGATCTATGACAAAATAATTTTTTTTTTTTTAGCTCTTTAAAGTTAACAGTCTTACCAGTACAAATATGTATAACAACTGCAAATAAGTAAACATGGGGATAATATATATAATTAATTCTGCTACTTATCATAATATAACTTACAAATTAACTAAAAAAAATCTTCTGAATGCTTTAATAACACAATGTAGAGCTATAATTTAATACATTTTATTGAAAAGAAAAAACTTCAAATGCAACTATTTCAAAGCCAATTTTTAGTATAAAATAAACACCATTCAAAACTAGTTTTTTAATGTTAGAGAAATTTTAGAATATGTAAAAAATAATTTATTTTAAGATTTCAAAATTTCCTTTAATTTAGACAAAAATTTCTTCTACATAATTTAAAATTGATTTTTAAAATTTTTAACTTTAAAAAGTGATTAACATTTTAAATTTATTTTAATTATTCAATTAATTATATATCCTGTTCTCTTACATAACAAAAAACCTGAATAGTTTTCAAGTCCCCCCCAAAAGCATCTAAAACCCCTTTAAAGTATAGAAAAAACCCATTAGGTTGGGTTTTCCTGAAAAAACCCGGGTTTTTGCCAACCCTGGGTATGTAACACTTGTTTCTAGTGAGAAAGAATTTCTGTACATGCTTATGTGAAGTGTGTGCTATTGATTACTACCAGGTTCCACAAAAAGGAGGGGAGGTCATGTTTATGGAGTAATGTCACCTTTCCCTGTGTATGGGATGTTAGTAATATTCTGCTTATTTCAGCTGTGGTTTAAATACTTTTGTGCATTCTTGTTGTAATAAAAAGAATTGTGGTTGGAATTGAAAGAATACTAAATGTAGAATGAATAAAATGCAAAAAATTTACATAGAATGAAAAGATTTAACAAAATTGGAAGAATGCGAAAATCTTACATTTAATGAAACTAATTAAAGGAAAATATAGAGTGCACAGTTTTTTTTTAATTCAAGAATTTCACACATAATGAAGCCAGTTTATAATGTGTGCAAATTTTGTGCAATAATAATTTTTCAATGCAAGAAAAGGAGAAAATATGCAAGTTTCTTGCTCTCTGGGGCAATAGTGAAAACACTGACATCAATTTACCATGCATGGGATGTAGCAGAACAAAGAGCAGAAATGGTTTGGCAGTAATTAGAATGCAGCCTGTGACTAAGTATCATAAAATCGTGATCAGGATAATTAAAGGTTAACTTGAAGCTACATTTAATTTGATAAACTAGCTTTATGATTAAATTAAATAAGGATTATTGTGTTTATTAAAAACATGTATAATTTTTGTTTTATTAATTTCTATCATCGTATTTCAGATGTATATTGGGTGAATTCTTTACAAAAAAACCCATGTTTCAAGCAAATCAGGAGATGGCACAGCTTGAACAAATAAGTCGCATATGTGGCACACCTTGTCCTGCTGTTTGGCCCAAAGTCATTCAATTACCTCACTGGAATACGTTTAGGCCTAAAAAACAGTATCGAAGGAGATTGAGAGAAGAATATATCTTGTATGACTCTATTGTTGATATTATTATTGATTTTGTGCATGTTATTTTGTCATAAAATCTTAATCTACATTCAATGCTTAAGATGACTATCTTGTAGTTAAAACAATTTTTCTAAATTTATTATTTTTTTTTCATGTAAAACTGTTATTGCTTTTTGATCAGATATATGATTATTACTCAAACTTTTAACTTCCTAAATTAAAAGAAAAACTAGACTGTAGAAGTTAATTTCATAAAGTTAGTTTTAGATTCTTAAAGATTATTTTTGTGCAAAGTAATTTATAATATTTGTAAGAAATAAGTTATTGTAGAAAATACACTTTTTTCCTTTTTTAATTTATTTTTTACTTGCTTGATATGTTCAAAGATGAGAAAAGGTCAGTAAAAGTCAGTACTTTTCAGATAGGTCAGAATTTTGTCAGAAAAATCTGTATTTAATGAAAAGTTTAGTTTATATATTTAAATTTTGGTTTATTGATCTAATTTTTTTTTTTTTAATAATGGCAAGATTGCAAGAAACTGGAAAATGTCAGGAAAATCTTGTGAATTTTTTTTAGTTTGTGTGTGTAAGTGGGAAAGATATAAAGTTTCTCATGGATATGCAGTTTTTTGTGATTTGGTTTGTTGACTTATGTTTGTGGATCAAACATTTTCCTTATTTTTCCTATTAGTAAATTGCTCTCTAATATCGTAACTTTCCTGTAATAATCATCATTACATTCATATGCAACTTTTATTATACAATTTTGATGTAATTTTAGTGCATATGATATTTAACATATGTTGTGTTTCACTCTAAGTGTGCATGAATATGAGAGTAGTGGAAATTATTTGAAATGAAGTTATCCTTCCAAATACATTTTAGTATTACCACATTGTATCTTAGAATTTGACTTATGAAGTAAACTTACAACTTGCTTTATTGCAGAATAACAAAGGTTGATGTTGTACAAAAATAAACTTTTATTTGTCAATTACTATACTAAGGTTGGTTAGTACTCTGAAAAATCTATCAGCATTTTTCTCATTTTAGTTAGTAAAATCAGTATTTCCAAGCCTCTGAATAGCTTTCATTCCTGTATTTTGTATTCTAACATTTTAGGAAATGCTTTTTTGTTTGAAGTTCTTTAAATACAAAGGATTAATGTAGCTTAATTGTAGGTGTATAGCCAAATTGTCAATGAAATAAGATAACGAAGGTATCAGAGAGTTATTTATATAAATTTGGATGTGGCACACTTAGATTTGTTATCTATTTATGGTACCCAAGCTTTAATATTTCTACTGTATCAAGCACAAAACTGAAAACATTTTGATAAAACGTGAAATAATAAAAAAAAAATAAATAAATAAAAGACGGTTTAGAAACTAAATGTGATGGGTAAGGTTGTTTTGTCTCATACATTTTTAAAATTTATGGAAGAAAGGTTGGTATAGCTAATCTCCTTTTTGCTCTACTTTGTTTTTTGAATAATATTTAGTCATTATTACCGTGACTGAAAATACAGCTTTATATACCTAGGATGTTATCTTTTCTGTATTTAAAGCTTAGTCCAAAACTCCATTAAATTTGATCAATCAAATTTTGTTTTCAAGCTTTTGTTAAACTAAAGGAATAGAATAAAAATTAATAAAAGTATAATTAATAACAAAAAGAGTCGAGGGTTCAGTACAAGTCTTATGAAGGAAGGCCACAATTGCTTGTGGCATCCCAGGCCTCCTATCACAGTTCCTATCTAGGAGCCTGTATATTAATTGCTATTAATACAAACACATAAAAGCAAAAGTCTGAAGAGTTACAAATACAAATTCAAAGAACTGCATATTCCTTGTATAAATCATGGTCGGCTGAACTCTGGTGTAGAATAATCAATAAATAAGTAAAAAAAAAGATAGCCCTTTTTTTATCCTTACACACAGAATCATGGTTTAAAGTAACTTATATTTATTATTAATATGTTTTCTACAATTTCAGTAACAGTTATTTCATTGTTATAATGTTTGAATTAAGTAAATGTGACATAAATGAATAAAAAGAAAATGAAATAGCTAACATTTTTTCATAGCTGAAGTGCAAAGCCTATGTATGACACCTTGCAACACAAACTCAATATGCTTGATTTTATGCAATGAGGATTAGAAAGTGATAGCCTATATATATTGAAAAATACTTTGATTAGAAAAGAATCTAGTTTTTTTTTTCAACATTATTTGAGTAGAAAAGTTTAATATTAAAATAAGTGTTGTACATTTTATGCAGACAGGGAAAGTTATAAGTAAGAAAGATAAACAATATATGGTTTGTTCCTAAGCAAATATTATCATTATTGGGAAGGGTGGATTCCAAATCCAGATTTTCTTAAATTCTCTGCTTTTGGAAAAATATTTCACTATTTAATTTTGATAAACTTTTTTTTTCTTTGTTAATTTCAACAATTTAACTTCACTGTGTTTTAATGAAATGCCTTATATGATTATAGTATTCCACCATTAAATGAAGGAATAAATTATTTCAATAGTTTTTATACAAAGAATATATGTGTATCATGCAAATAATTAATGAGTTACTAAGCTTATTTCTTAAATTTTTTGGCTAATCAATTTTATCAAAAATTAACAGCTAATATTCATATGCAATGTGTATATATTATAAAATTGTATATTAATGCTATGTGTAAAATTTTTTTTTTCATTTCTAGCAAATTTTTAAAAAAGCTAACATTGTAAAATTAACAAACATCAAATTAATTTCTTCAAAGAGGATAATATAAGTTTATTCATCTGATATTTGTGATAAATTCTTCAGACAGCTTTTCTTTTAATTCTTGACCTGTTTAATTTCTCAGTGTTATAGAATATATATTTCTGAGATGTTTTCAGGAGCATTTGTGAATGTTGTAAAATACAAAACAAGTACAATAACTCTCATTAACTTCACTTTAAAAAAAAATCTGTATTGTTTATGTATAGTAATGCAGAATTCCCAGTGACCTGGAAAGTCATGGAGTAGCAAAATAATCAGAGAAAGTAATAAATATTTATCAAAGGAAAGAATTTGTATAAATATTTTCTAAAACTGAAGAAAAAGCCCAAAATAAAAAGTACAAAAAAGATGTTGAAAGTAAGGGTAAAATAGAAGAAAAGAATTAATTAATGAAAAAAGAATTGTAAGAGAAATAAAAAAGAAAATAAAGGAATTAAAAATTTAAAAAGTAAAAAATATGCTGAATTAGAAGAATCAATAGAAAATAAACTAAATTTGTAAGAAAATAATAAAATTAAAAATATAAAAAAGCATGTGTAAAGCTTAGTATTTAAAACCTTTTAAATTATTTGTTAAAACACAGGTGTAATTTATGTGTAAGTTTAAATATATTTAGTTATTGCTTTTTACCTTATGAATTCATAATCCATTTACTTTTATTTGTATTTCAAGGAAAATATTTAAGCAAATTAATGCTTTTTTCTTTTTTAAGTTTTTATAACAATATGTTGTGGTGTAAGTTACTGGATTTAATTTTCTTGAAGCTGCTTGATATAGGTTTATTTTGTGTCAGTATTATAAAAATCAAGCTAAAAACTATTAGAATATGCTACTTTTATGTTAATGCTTATAGATTAATAGCTTTACTTATTACTGATAATAATTAATATCACCTTTAAATTTAATTATTATACCTGAGCTAATATTGTGTATCATTTGGTCATGTAAAGTCAATGTATCAGACAAATTTTGCTGGGAACCCTGTAGTATTATACTAGTTATATTCATGATTGTATGTTACATGTATGAGATGATTGATTATGATTCTTGTTTTTGTAAATTTTTGTATCAGTTTGATCTGGATTGACTACTTCCCTTGCATGCATGCTATCTTGAGTAAGAATTATATTTCTTTGACTAATATTTTTTGTTTTTATTTTTGAATGTGCAAACCAGAACTCACTTTTATTCTGTTAATTATATTTGCTTTATATGATAAATGTTTATCACTTTTACAATATGAATCAAAATTGTTTTACTGTTTTAATTAATGAATTTGGAAGAATTAATTGAAATGTTTTTTACATATATTAATTAATTTTGCCATGAAATAAATTATCTTTAATTTCTTTCATGCAGTATGCCTAGTCCTGCACTTGACCTTTTAGATAAAATGCTGGAACTTGATCCAGAGAGGAGAATCACTGCTGAAGATTCTTTAAAAAGCCAGTGGTTAAAAGATGTTCATCCAGATAAAATGCCTCCTCCTGAGTAAGAACTGAATTTCTCTCTCTCTCTCTCTCTCTCTCTCTCTCTATATATATATATATATATATATATATATATATATATATATATATATATATATTTTATGGGAATACAGTTAAATTCACTTAAGAAGTCTTCCAATGGACCAGTAGAATAAAGCATTTTAATTAGAAAAGCTTCTTAAATGGGAAAACTGAAAATATAGATTATAAAACTATTTTAATATAGTAATGTTATTTTTCTTCTATAATGGGATCTTATATATAGGGCCAGAACTAGTGTGCACTGCATGCAGGCAGCTTAATTTCTTAGACTGCTGATAAAATAAACAAGATTAAAAATGCTAACTGAACTTTTTTTTTTAGAGAGAGAGAGAAAAATGATTGCACTAAATATATTTAGTAAATGTAGAAAATCTCTCTGTGCCCTTTCACATCTGAGAATTATTATTGTCATCAACCTATAAGTTTAATGAGTCATTTTTTACATATTTTATTATTTAAAAAGTCATAAAGTCATTTTAAAAGGATTTTTTTACCTAAAAACTTTTTTAGAAAGGCCAAACTAAAAAAATCCAATCAGTTTTGTAATAGGAGGTAAAATATAAGTTTTAATGTATAATATTGTTACTAAATTTTACTCTATATCACTTTAGAAATGACCATTAGCAATTTTAAAAATAGAATATCTATTTTAATAAATAAATATATAATGTATACACTTTTTATAAAATTACTTCGTCCCCAGTCAATTTCTTGGGACAATCATAAATTAACACTAAGCTTATATACATTGATACACTACTTTCATTAATGGTGGCTAGGGCATGTAAAATAGGTTTGTGGTTTCATTATCCTCCAAGTTGAAACAATATCTCTGAAGGTGGCAGGACATGCTTGGTCCCTGCTTCTAAATTATGAGGATTGACTCAACAGGAGCAATGTTACTTGCATCTATAGCATTCCTTAAACTACACATGCACCCAGGTTGGTGCTAAGTAAGTATCAGCTTCACAGCAATGTTTGGTCTGCCAGCTGCATTAAAAAAAAAAAAAAAAAAAAATAGTGCAGAAATGCGATAAATATTTACACAAGATTACATTTCTTATTACAAAATTTGTTTTACAAAAGGATATTTGTAGAATAATTCTATTGTATGTATGAAATTTCTGAAAGCATGGTTCAATTCATAGTCCTGTGTTGCATATTTTGTTAGTATTAGATATAATTGGAAGAACATGTAGTTATACCCAAGAATTTCCATTTCGAAACAATTGCAGACTCACCCATGCCCATCTCTTGCTAGGTGAAGCTCCTCCACAGTGTGCATATTGCAAGACTCCTTACACAATCGCATATATTTTAATGTCCTGTGTTTGTTCTAAATCAATGTATATAAAATTTTTTGGTAATCCATCTCCTAATCTTAATTTAATCATTGGGGAAACTCCACATCCAAACTTGATTCCCTTTCTTTGTCGTACTGGCTTTTATACCGAAATATAATTTTTGATTGTTGTTCAATTTTTTAATATTCAATTTTTCAATATTCAATTTTTTTTTTATAATAATAACTTAAATTTTTAATTCTTCGCTCAATTTTCAATTCTTGCTAACTCAATTTTTATTCGTGTTTTCTGTTGAATGTTATATTTTTATTGTTGCTGTAATCCGTTTTAGACCCTTTCACTTTATATTTTATCAAAAAATTTTATCTAAATTTCATCTTTTGTTTATTTACTCATCTGGTTTGGCGCAGTTTGTCCTTAGAGGATTTAGCGCCATTAAACTTCAATCAACCAACCAACCATTTCAAAACAAGTTTGAAATGTTAATGTCTGTTCTTTTAAATTTAGTAGTTACAAGCAGTCTTCTTGAAAGTTACTAAAGAATAACAAAATCTGTCAAAGTGGTCAAAATCAAAGCAGCTTTCATAACACTTTAAAAATTTATTTGAGCTAAAGAAGTCCTTATCACTTTTTTAGGTTAATATGTATACATACATATTTAATTTTTAAAAAACTTATAATTCTTAGTTATAGATTTCATAATTAAACTTTTTACAGACCAGATTTTGTACCTTAAATCCATGGCAAGCAAAACACATCTATATTTCTTTTAATATCAAAGTGTTATGAAAAAAGATTTTGAAGAGTGATAATTTGCCATGTGGGACACTTGCTACTCTTGACTGAAAGTCTTAAAGTTAAAAATGTGAATGTTGTATAATTTTAATATAAGCCACCTTATTTTGCTAATCAAATTTCCTCAGTGTTAAAGAAACTATGTATTTTAAATTTATTATTTTAATATGATGTTAAACATTCTTTAGGAATATTTGTCACAAAGCTATTAATCTTAAAAATTTTTTCTCTTAAACATTCATTTCCATTGTAATGAATGAAATTATCTCATTTCAGTCTTCCATTAAATCAAGATTGTCATGAAATGTGGTCAAAGAGGCGACGGCGGCAATTAAGACTTGATCAGGAAGCTGCTGCTATGGGAAATCCTGGTTGGTATGCTCATCTAGATAGCTTACCCACTGCTACTGTATTTTCAAAAATGTCAAACATTTCTGAGAATTCTATGTCTGGTACTTGGACTTCGTCTGATAGTCAGCGACAAGGAATAATGAAAACTGTAAATTTGTAGATTAATAAGGTAAATTTTATTTTTAACTCAACATATCTGAATGGTATTCTACCAACCGATAACAAATTATAAGCTTGCTAGGTCTCTGTATGTTGGTTCACTTGCCATTAATAAAAGGATGTCTCATTTAAGTGAATTTTATGTAATGTAAACGTGAAATCCTATTTTCCTCTCTATCTCTCTCTTTTTTCAGATTGTAAACTTTTCTTTTTATCGAATTTGAGAATATTTTTGGTAATTTTATTGGGATTAGAATCACCTTAAAGCTGAAAAAGGGTCAGTAAAGTAAATAAAAGTCTGTCTTTTTCAGATAGGTCACTATTGGTCAGTATTTTCAAAAGTTGCTTGAAATGCCCAATAAAGTTTATCACTTATATCATGATATGGGGTGTATGAATACTCAAAGATGAAAAATGGTCAGTAAAATTCAGCCTTCTTCAGATAACTCAGTATTTGATGAAAAAAAAAAATTTTTTTTACATGTTTTATTTTAATATTTAAATTTTGATATAAGAACATTTTTGCAAGCAAATGAAATATGTGTGTGTGGAGAGAGATGTATGAAATTTTCTAGTGGTTATGAAGATTTTTGTGGTTTGGTTTTATGACATATGTCCGTGTGTTGCTGTGTAATATCTTAACCTTCATATTCAAATATACAAGTTTTATCATTACATTCAAGTATAATTTTTAATATATAATTTTGATATAATTTTACTACATGTAATATTTTATATATATTATGTTTCTGTTGTGCATATATAAAAGAAATGGGGAAGTTATTTCAAATGTCCCTCACCCTTCCAAATTCCATTTCAGTATTATCAGTCTTAACCACTTTGCATATTAGAATTTATGACCAAGTTGATTCCAAAGTAAACTTACAACTTCCATTATTACCGAATAACAGAATAGAAAAAAAGCTTGTCGTATAAAATTTAATTTTTATTTATTAAATTCATCACTTTTAAAAACTTGCCAGTATTTTTTCAATTTGGGTCAGTAAAATCAGTATTTTCAAGCCTCTGACTAGTTTTCATCCCCGTTACTTAGTTTTGATCTGTATATTTGTGCCACAGACTGTATTTTTCCAATACTAACACACATTACAGCTGTTAGCAAATGAATTATATCCCATAATTTTTAGTTATCTTAGACTTCAGTATACTTGCTAACCTTGACCTCCTTAATGCTGTTTAGGTGGCACTGATTACAATAAGCTTAGTCCTGTATTTTACAATTGAAATACTGTAAACCTTAAAGTAAGCCATAGTTCCCTAGTTCAAATTGCTTTTAGAGTTGTGGTACATAAATGAAGTTTAGCATTTTAGTTATGATCCATTCCTTATTTGTTTTAAAAATTTAATGTATAAAATACACATTGCTGCTCTTAATTCCATACTTGGAACATCTAACTTTGATTTCCTATATATACTATACATCACTTTTGAACATATACAGCTGTGACAAATGCTGAACTGTGACATTGTTTCAATTATACTTTATTAACTTTTACAGTCATTTACTGAAAAATAAAATTTTATTTATACTAATTTTTAACATTTAAAAAAAAAATTTTTTTTATTTAATTTTATTTAAAGTTCTACTTTTGGTGATTATGTAAGGACTCCAATCAGAAGTAACTTGCTGTATTTGCATAGGTATCTTCTGTAGCCACATGAATTTCAAGAAATTTTTTAGTACATTTTTCCGTGCTAATGTTTTCATTTCATGCAAAAATGAGGAATTTTCACGTTTTCTAAATTTATTTTTAAACCGTAAAAAAATATATAAGAAAGGCAATACCTTCTGTTAATGTGAATTAGCTGTGGACTGTAAACACTTAATTTTATCTAGTAAAAAAAGAAACGCATCACTTTGACACAAACTCAATCTTGAACGCTTTATTCCTCGACCCACTCTCATACAACAAAAGCGTCCTCAGCTCTGCTCTAGAGACCGCAGCGCCACTTGTGGTCAGGCAGTTCACACACAACACCTTCTTTTATTTTATTTAAGCCCTAATTAGGGATTTCTAATGGTTTTTATTTGCACTATTTACAGTCTCAAAAATATTACTTTTCCTACACTGATCATGTGACATCACAGTTCACAAAAACAGCTGCAGCATTTTTTGTTTATGTTGTATATCATAACTTTAATATGTTCGTGTTTAAAGATTTGTATATATTATATATTTTTTATTGTGTCTGATATTAAACAATCATATTCTAAATATTGTATTATGGCACTCTGTTCAGATACAACAACTAATTGTAACGAAAAAATATTTTTCAATGTTCTCAAAAGTCCCATTAGTATAAGAAAGTTTTGGTACTTTATAACAAGTTTAGGAAAATAAATATAAAATGCAACAATTATTTAATACATAACTTGCAAAGAAGAAAAAAAAGTTTTTGTATTCTAAAAGTATTTAAATATTTTCTTGTGTTTAGTGGTTCACAGTGTGACATTTTCTGATTATATTGGAGGCTAACTTGAAAAAATAAGATGTTATTTTTAAAATACTGAAGTTAATAAATGGGAATTTTAATCTTTATAACCATACATGAGGATGGTTTTAATACATAATCTAAGTGTTTTGATCCTAGATTCCAACTACAATATTAAAATACTTTTCAGGTATTTTTTATTTTACCAGATGAAAATAACTTTCATACACAACTTCCAATTAAAAGAAGTATAAATAACTTCTCTATTTTTTTATTTAAGCATTACTTCTATCTCTATACAAAACATGATGCTGCAACAGCAAATGTGTATGTGTGCATATATATATATATATATATACACTGGTGTGCAAAAATTAAGGACGAGACAGTTTTTTCAATATAACTTTGTACAAAAGCTTTCCAAATCAACACATTTAATATTGTAAAATCCCCAATACGTAAGGACATGAGTAATGTAAGCAACACTTACAAAAAGAGAAATCAGAGGGATAAAAAAAAGCTTTATTGAAAAGGTAGCATGGAGCGCAATGCGACTGAAGGCCGAAACATCCCTGTGATGGGTGTCCAGCAAGAAACATCCGGTCTTTAATAGGGGATATGATCTCCCCTGACTGCTAGGCGGGTTTCACAGCGTCTGACCATGCTGAGAATGAGGGTGTCAATGAGTTGTTGAGGTATTGCTGCCCATTCGTCTTGCAGCGCCAATCGAAGCTCCGGAATCGTTACTGGTGGTAAGGTACGAGCTGCCAAGCGTGTGCCTAGTAAATCCCATACATGCTCGATGGGATTGAGATCGGGAGATCGTGCCGGCCAATCCATACGTTCAATATCCTCACTCTCTAAGAGCTGTTCGGCAGCTACTGTGCGATGACATGGTGCATTGTCGTCCATGTAAAGGAACTGCGGACCCATAGCGCCTCTAAAAAGACGCACATATGGAAGAAGAATCTATTTACAATAACGGGTCCCGTTGACTGACCCTGCGTCGAAGATGTGAAAGTCTGTACGATTACCAAGAATGATGCCTCCCTAAACGAGAATACCGTCACCTCCACACCTGTGCCTTTCAATGATGTTGGAGGGATGATTGCGGCTTCCCCGCTCTCTCCAGATGAGTATGCGATGAGAATTGCTACTCCGACTGAATCTGCTCTCATCTATAAAGAGTACTCGTCCCCATTCATTGTCTCTCCAATTCCGGTGTTCCCGGCACCACAGAGAACTCCTTCTCCGATGGGCAGGCGTTAGAGGTACACACCGTACAGGGCGTCGTGCAAACAAACCACCACCTTGCAGTCTTCTGGCCACGGTAAAACGAGATATCGGTAGTCCAGTCGTCTGTGTCGTATATCTAGCGATTTCTCCCGCTGTCTGCCGCCTGTTTCTTCTGGCCTGTAAGGCAATATACCGGTCATCTGCAGGTGTGGTTCCTCGTGGACGACCACTACTAAACCCCCGGATAGCTGTTCCTGTAGTTTGAAATTGTCTCCAAGTCGTGAAACGATGCTGTGAGCAATTCTGAACTCTGCAGCCACACTTGTCACATTGCGGCCTTCCTCCAACTTCCGAATGATTCGACTTCGGGTAAAAGCATCCAGATGTCATCTAATAGATTGATTATTTGCCATTTCTCGCTGAGGCAGCAACTCGGTGTGATTTTAACTGCTATACGGCATGCAATCTCTTTGCCAGAAATACTGATTTTACACCAACAACATGGTTTATACTACTCAGACACTCCCCCATTACGTCTACCTGCATATCTGCGCATGTGCTACCTACCGTACATCGCCTTAATCTCCTGATTGGTCTTTCTGTCCGCTCTGCCTCTTCGTTCAGCTGATATACTAAGTTTTCGACTTCGTCCTTAATTTTTGCACACCAGTGTATATATATATATATATATATATATATATATATATATATATATATATATGTGTGTGTGTGTGTGTGTGTGTGTGTGTGTTATAAAAAGAATTGCTGTGGTTAGTATTAATAAAGTATTTGAAGTAGATAAATTGAAAAGTATGAAAATTATATTAGATATCTTTTGGTTTTGATTTCTCATATTTCTACTCCCATGAAATTTGAGTTATTTCCAAAAATGAAAACATTGATATCCTATATATTTCTGTGAGGTTCCCAGACTGCCCATTGGTAAATCCAGGTAAGAGAGACATTATAAACAAATATAAACCTATATATTATCAAAATTAAAAAAATTATCCTAAAGGTCAGAGTAGAAATTAATATTGAAGGTTAGAAAATTTTAAAATACTAACAGAACACAATCTGGAAGTAGAAAGAACTTTCTAACAAAATGTAAATATTGAAATATCATGAACTGTGATGTCACAATCAATCATAAAGTATTTTGAAGTTATGTGGTTTACCCTTAACCTTAAAACTAATGTTTAAAATTATGGACTCATCTTTTTACATTTGAGAACATTTTTGGAATTAACAAGTCTGGAATTATCAGAAAAATATTAAGTTGTTTCTTTCTCCACATATGCAAATTCCTCATTGGGAGGGATTTTATGTCCTAACGTTAACTCTTGCAATAAAATTCGCAAGCATGAGGTTTCTGATATCAAAAATTGTTGACAAATGTGAGCTTTCAGTGCATCATATGATACAGTTTTAACATGTGTGCATAGATATGCCTGACATAAGACAGAATGTCCACATTCAAGACCATAACAACATACTGAAACTTGGTTTTGGAGTTTTTACTATTGTCAATTTGAAAGAAGGATAAAACCAAAGTTTGACATCTATTTTCAAGTGGGAAGGGCAGGGAGAGCTATTTGAGAAATGTCTTTATTAGAAATAATACAGTTCCTTCCGATAATGCATATATGTATGACACTCTGATGACATGGGGCAATGAAATTTAAATAAATAAAATGTATTTACCCCAAAGGGAAGTTACATTATTCTTGCTGAAATTTTTTGGCTTTTACTTTTGAAGTGTTTGTTCTCTGGAGTAGGTAACCACTTTTTAGGGTGCTATTCGTGCTGGTAAGATACTGCCAGTCAGAGTCCCTACCAATTTAAATGTTCCCTTTTAGTTTTTTGTTATAAAACTTTCAATCTCAATTTTCGGTTGTTGTATTCTACTAAACAGATTTCATTAAAATAAATACCTTGTTTGCCCATTGAAATTCAAATAAATGTTTCATTTTTAGCCAAAGATAGCCATGGACTTTGGATATCTTCAAACTAAAAATTAAAATAAGATGAATTAAAGAGTGGGGAGTTTCACTACAGAGTTCAATGGAGCCTTGACATCTTAAATCAATTTTTCCCTTTGAAATGAATTAGAATGTCATAATCTATTCCAGAACTCCCATCTCCCTCCATATCCATCAGCATATCTATTATTTATCATTTTAGTTCAACATGAATTCATTTCTTCTCAGTTCCTTTATTTTTACAATGTGACAACACATCATAGAAACTAGAGAATTGACAGTGTAATTTATGATTCTGGAAAATATCAGGAAAATACAGGATACTTTTCAAGCTCCTGCAAAAATCAAATATTTTTTCAAAATTTCACCAACTCTTGATAGAAGTTTTTGTATCACTCAAACAGTGACCTGGCAAAATTTAAATTTCAAACCAAAAAAGTAGTTTTAAATTTTATTAAAACAGCTCTAAAGAATGATTTAATTTTCTTTTAAGATAAGGTCATTTTCTATTTTCACTTTCAGGTAATGTAATTTTTTTTTACATTCATTATTGCATGTTAAATTATTTAGATATTTTTTCACCCCAATTTAAATTTAAGAAAAAAATATCTCTTTTCCTTGCATCTTTCATATATACAATCAAACATTGATAATCTGGTATCAGTGGGAAATATGTGCTGTTGGATTTTGATTTTGAGTATAGGTGATCTGAAAAAAAAAATCTAAACTGATGATCAACTGCAAGATTCAACACAATATTTCTTTTGAAATGGCTTAAAATATGTATATTTTCTTAACAAAAATTGAAGCAAACTATTAAAACTACGTGTGAAACAACTTTGTATATTTCCTATGAACAACCATAAAATTGCAGCACAGATTTTTTTTTATTAAATAAGAAATAATAATACAAATTAAAATGGGTTTAAGGTTTAATTTGCAAATAACATTGAGATTCTATCAAACACCCACTGCATTTCATTAAATATGCCAGTCAGTTTCCTTTGCTTCTATAATTTTAGCTTTCTGATTTTTTATATGTCACACACCTTGGATGATCTAGAGAAAAAAATTCAAACCAACAAACAGAAGAATGAATTTCATGTTTTTGTTTTTAACAAAACAAGGTTCTTTCAAATTTCCAATTGTAAAAGCCAGTTTTTATTATTATTATTAGAACAGAAATCTAGCAAAATAAAAAGTATACCATTAGCACCAAAATCTCAAATCTGTAATTATAATTATTATTATTATTTTATGTAGATAGGAAATGCATTACTGCTGGAATATAGGTGTAACCTGATTATAGTTTACTGTATTATAGACATATCACTGTACACAGATTCAAACTGTTATGGTGAGATATTGCAGCTGTAATATATCCACTGCACACGGAAAAGAGGCATGCCTTTGACTTTGGGATCTTGAATGCTATAATGGAAAGAGCAATAAAATCATTAATGCATCAGATGACAAAAATTAGGCCAGCATATACTTAAAATTACTCTTATTAATTAGTATATAAATGAAAAAAAAAAGATGAACCCTGAAAGTCAGCAAATTGCAAATGGGTCAGAAAAAAATATAGAATATTTATCAAAAGTCAGAGAAATTTATAAATATTTTCCAAAAATTATGGACAAACTAAAAATGAATTTTAAAAAAATTTATAAAGTCAAATTTTGAAATTGTTTCCATATTTAGAAGATTGTAGAGAGAAAAAGGGATATGAAGGAATTAAGGGAAACAAATTAGAAAGAAAAAAATAAATTAAAAACAGTTAAAAAAGAACAATTAAAAAAGAAACAAATTAGAAAAGTTGCTGAATTAAAAGAAACAATTGAAAATGAACTAAATTTCTTGATAAAATTATTGTAAAATTTAATATTTAAACTTTAATACTTAGAATAAAATATTTAAACTATTTAAATCTTTATTTTTTTTAAATAAAGGTTTAATTTATGCAAAAGTCTTAGGTACATTTCGAAAAAGGTTTAGGTGACTGGAAAGCAGTTAAAACTGGATTTGTAAGGCTTAAATTTTTTGTTCCTTTTGTGTTCTTTGATATCACACTTCATTTCCTTTCATGCATGCATGTATATGTATAAGTATTATATGATTTATATATTGTAGATTGTGAAGCTGGACCATGTGGTTGTACAAAGTGTTAAAAGCCGTCCGAAGTCTTCATTTTAGTTAGAGTCATCAATGCTGCATTTGCTGTTCATGTCTCTGTTATTTGTGTTAAATAAACCTTTTTTCTTCAGTGTTTTGCAAGGTTTCTTACCAGTTTTATGAACAAATACTTTCCTTCGTGCTCGATCTTTATTTATTTAACAAAAATGTAATATACCTGTAAGATATTTTAATTTCATGTATTATATTTCTATGTTATTTTTTGTTACTTCAGTTCTTTCAAAGAATCTTTAGCATTTAATTAACTGCTAAAAATAAAAATCCTGTGCATTTCATTTTATATTACTTTTAAATTTAAAATTTGAGATAATTTTTAAACATAAGCATGCTAATCATTCCTTAAAAATCTTAGTTACAAGAAGATGCAGTTAATGTTACTTTGATGTTCTATGTATAAATAAAATATTGCTAACTTCAGCACTTAAAAAATTCACTTTTTCTTCTGTAAATAAAAATACATTTTTAGAATATACTTGCATAATTATTTTTCTCATAAGCATGTCTCTTTGTTTGACTTATAAAACCATTTATAGGACAAATTTACATGATATATTATGCAAAAAACAATATGAAAGAAGACAATACTATTTCTTTATTTCTGATATTTGTGTACTTGAATTCCAAATGTTAATACTTTGGGAGTAATTAGTAATTTTTAAATCAAAGTTAATGGAATATGTTACAAAAATTAACTTTAGACTTAAACTTTACACAGAAAAGTGTTATTGCACCTGTAACAAATCCTATCTAGTTTTTTTATAATTTACTTCTATTAAAATCCAATAGGTGTAAGTTGTTATTTCATAAAATCTTAAAAAATATGTTTTCTTCTATTAAATATTTTATGAGTGTAGGGAACCATAGCATAGTGTTGGGGTAATTCTATATTAAATTCCTTTAAAGACTTTATAAATTTTAAATTTCTTTAATACAGAATATTCTTTGGTCTTTAGTTAAGTCTTTAGGCTGTTACGAAAGTTTTACAAGTAATTTTCAATAAATTAGGTATTAAAAGTTATGTTGTGAATTTAGTTATATATAAAGATGTGTGTGTGTTTAAGTTCAATTCAAAATATTAGAATAACAAAAAAAGTATTGAAGATTGAAGACGTACAATATCTATAAAAATAAACAACAAAGGTACGAGAAAAATTATAAAGTGTTCCTAATATTCTGGTGTATGATATATTGTTACATGTCTTCAGAATTAATAGAGATGTTATGAAAGTTATTGACATAATTAAAAAATTAAATTTTTCAGCACTGTTTTAAAATATTAGAATATTTATACAATTTTGGGATTTGCCAGCCTAGTAGAACTAGTACATGCATAAAGGCTTGTTTAAAAGTCAGCTTAGTTAGTAATTAAAATTGAGTGACAGGAAAGATTTATTGAATTCTACCAAGATTTATTGTGATGCTGTATAATGAGATACATTTGCAGTTTTGAGGGCTAGAAATGCTTAATTAAAGACTGCATAATAGCAGTTAAAAGTTAAAACTGTAAAAAAGATGCTGTTTTCATTGAATGGTGACGAAAGTACAGACAAGAGTGCATACTTTACTTGTTATATTAGTTAATAATCAGTAGCAGGGTATCCAGCAACCCAGAATTATCAGGGAATTTGAAATTCTGAAAATATCGGAGAAATTGTGAAAAAAAAATTTTTTTAATATCGGGGGAAATTTCAGAAAAAAAAAGTTTGAAAAATAACGTTCTGCCTGTAAAAAAAATTTTTTTAAATTCTTTGGGACATTTTTTTTAAAAAATGCTTATTTACTGTTAAATGAAAGTATGCATAAACTAAAAAAAGGGGGGATTTTCAAAAAATGTTGCAGCTGAAGCTCAAAAGAAAAAAACAAAATTGATTAAAAACAATTAGACTAAAAAAATGTCAATAATCTAAGAACCTAACAAAGAAATTAATACTATCATAAACAATTTGTATTTTTTAAATTATGTGAATTTTTTTAAACTGCATTACTTAACTATAAATAAAATAGGAAAAAGCAGAACTGCAATGCTGTCTTAGGTTTATTATTATAAGAATTGTTTTAATGAAATTAGTTAATCCTATTTTCTCATACAGGACAGAAAAGATGATTTCTAAGATTTAAATGCTTTAGGATTTTATTTCTTTATATTAAATTTTATAACTTTATTTAAATATAGATTTATTTCTTGAACTAGATTTATAAAAAAAATGATAGAAATAGTGTGAATCTATCAGGGAAGAAAATGCTACATACTGGGAATTTCTAAATGGTTTCCTTTAGACACTGAATAATATCTATAAAAATAATCAAATAAAAAAATTTTTTTTGATTATTTTTATAGAAGTTATTTAATTTCTTGTTTAATATGTTTGCTTACTTTTGCGTCTCTCGTGGATGTATAAGTCCGTAAAATATTCTGAAATTTTTTTTTCTGATTCCACAAACACACCTGCAGATTGTAGTAGGGTATTCAGAACTGGAGACAAATTTTTTAAGGATGATCCGATGTTTTGCATTTTTTATAATTGTTGAATTGTTATAAGTATTTTTGGCTTGTATTGTAAACAAGAAACTTTTACTATAAATTGCTTCAAAGGCTTAATGAAGTTTAATGCCTGTGTCATGATTTGTAGTTTGTCAGTACTAAAGAGAGGAAAAATGGTCAGTAAAAGTCAGCATTTCATAAAAAAATTAGGTTTTTACACATGTTTGTGTTTTATTTGAATATTTTAATTTTGCTTTATTGTTCAAAAATTGTTTTAAAATATGGGCAAAATATACAGATTTTTGTGGCTTGGTTTTGTTGACTTAGATCTATGAATTGATTAATTTACTTATTTTGCTATTTATAGTAAGTTACTATCTTAACTGACCTGCTATAATTGTCATCACATGCATATGCAATTTTTATTAGATAAGTATGATTTAATTTTACTATATATAATATTTAATATATATTGTGTTTCTTTCTGAGTATGCATATGTATGATGAGTTGGGTAAGTTATTTAAAATCTGCTCAAACCTTCCAAATGTATTTAATTGTATAGTCTTGACCGCATCACATCTTAGAACTTGACTTAGGATCAAATAGATTTCAAAGTAAACTTACAACTTGCATTATTACAAAATCACTAAGGTTAGAGCTGTATGAAAATTAACTTTTATTTCTCAATTGCTATACCAAAGTTGGTTGGTACTCTTAAAAATCTGTCAGTATTTTTCTAAGTTAAGTCATTTTAATGGAGAATATGTGATATATGAAGAGAAAGCACCTTCAGTGTAAACTGTGGCAGCTCAGTGATCTGATAACTAGAGAGCAGTGGGATCGATGCTTGAGCAAGTGAAAGATCTGCCGCATTCATTAATAGTAGTTGGAACATAACATGTTTATAGTCATAATGTCCTCCAAGTTCTCAAACGACAACTCTGGAGGTAGCAGGCTTAGCCTGAAAGTCTTCTACATCTAAATTATAAGAATCCATTCTTGGAAGTTAAAGCAGTCCTCAGCCCTCATGGTTCCTTGCTCAAATGTGAAGCTGCTTATTACCCTTAGCCATGGATCAGTCACAAACTGCAACAAAGTCTATTGAACCTGATCTAGACATTTCTATACCAGGAGGGGGGTGAGTAACAATAACACCTTCAGTATTTAGCTTCAAAGAACACAGATGAACTTCTATATCAATAGTCTCAAGCATTCATTTCTTCTGAAATGAAATCAAACCTTTTGTTTTATTTGTCACTAGTATTATTACCTGGCATTGCCTAGGTTAATATATAGACATGAAATTTGGAATGCATGCCATGAAGTAATTAAGAAAGCTGTGTTCCAACTGCTGTGATTCATCTTTGTATTATAATTCAATTTTATTTAATATAAATTAAATCTTAAAAAGTTCTTGTATTATAATATAAAAATTTAATGTTTTATATACAGTACAAAATATTACGGATGAGTAAACGATGACTCAAAAATCAAACTATAGAACATTTAAAAACACATTTTTGCATTAATTCTAAAGATGAGAAGCCTTTCAGCTAGAATCATGAAAAAATTAAGCTAAAATCTTCCCTAGCTCAAGGGTCAGGAAATAATGTGATCTGTGTAAGAAATTAGAAGCTATCATTAAATTTACTGAAGAAAATAGCATTTCAAGTATTTTTTATTAAAAATTATAACACATAAAAAATAAAATCAGAGTTTTTGTTTGTACAGAGATTCTGTAGTTGTTATCAAACACTATACAAATAACACCAAGTATTGTTGAAACATAATACATTTTAATTTACTGATGAATTAACTAAATTCAAACCATAGAACAATGTTAAAAAACACAGCATTATAAATCCTAAAAATGAGAAGCCTTTACAGCTTGATGCATAAAAAAATAAATAAGCTTTAACATTGGTTAGGTCAAGATTCGGGAAAAAATGTTTCCTACCTAATGAATAGCAGCTATCATTAAATCTACTGAAAAACTGATATTTCAAACACCTTTTAGTGAAAACTAACATATATACAAAAATATATATAGAGAGAGAGACGCACACATACACAAAAAGAAAAGGCAGACAATATTTTTAACATGATATTTTGTCATGAAAAATAAATACCTTTATAAATAAAAACACCTGAAAAAATAAATATGATCACCTGTTTCTTTTTTAGCAGATAAAATTATATGAAAAATTGTTAAAAAATTAATTTTAAAAAGCTAACTAACTTTTACATTCATTTTTGTTCCATTGCTTTTGCCGAGTTCTAAATATTAGCTGTATTAAATTTGGTCCCAATCAGTGAAATGTCCTGGTGTTCTTTAACAGACATACAAATGAGCTCTTTTATATATATAGATAGTTCTAATATTTTGAATTGGAGCTGTGTGTGTGTATATATATTTATATATTCATATATACATTAGAAGAATAATAAGGGAAAAATAAGCATAGAACTAAGAAACAAAAGTTTAATGATGATTTGTCTCAGCATCATCAAACAAATGGATTGTTTCTGAAAAATGTAAAAGGTGCCTACCAATATTTTTGTCTTAGTAATACTACTTAGAATTGGTCAAATTTTCTAACATTTCTGATGCTTGCTCTCCATTACTCCTTCCTCACCTTTTTTAAAAACATCTAGTTGAGTTACTTTACTATATTTTTACCTATTATAATGCTAACTGCTAGTGTAATTTATTATTATTCTAATACAAATTGACTTTGCTGAAATTAAATTACAATTAACTTGAATAAGAATTCTGCACTTTTTAATTTTGGAATTGCTTAAATATTTTTTAATTAGAAAAGATGAATATAATTTTGCAGTTTCAGCTTAGAGCACTGTGACCAGAGTCTATTGTAGCCAAACTGAAGAAAACCCAAGGAGCACCTAAGAAAAGAAGCCAGTGGCTGAAGTAAACCTCAATAGACAGGTGACAGGAATATCCTGCACCTCCCAAGATGGTCAAACCTTAGAGCTAAGAAAAACTCACAATCACGCAGAATATGGCGGTCGGTCTTCTTCTTAAAAGGGCAGCTACAACTAAAGGGATCGAACGGATCCCAATCACGTTCAAATGCCTTCTGAGGGCACAATCACCAGTAAGAAAATCAACAGCCTTCCTCAGTCTTTTTCTATGAAACATCAAAACCTCTGTTGTTGTTGCTAATGCCACTTGAGCCTAGCACTTGGGCCATAAGCCACACGAATTAAGGTAAGGGGTTTCGTTTTTGACGATCACCGTTAGGGTGAGAGAACAACTTTGCTCAAAAGGGTCCTAATCATTTAGAAGAAGGGATAAAGCAAAAGACCCCCTAGGCTTGGCCTGGCACACCCAGAGGTATCGTTTGAAAACTTGGACATTGCGACGACGAACCTATTTTACGTACCTTTACAACATTAACGAACACAGTATATCTTAAGCAGGCTGGAGCCCCGAACCCGCAACCCTCCAGATACGAGATCACTGCTTTTGGCGACTGAGCTACCGCTGCTCAGTCACCAAAAGTCACGATTAAGCTCTTTGACTTGTTTATGACTGCACCATTTAGCGTACTGAATAAGCTTGAAATAATAAAAAACGGAGTTCTTCATAGACTCAGGAGCAATATCAAGGACAATCTCAGGACCAGTAAAGGAAATAGTAGACCTTTTCCTACTATTACATCAGCTTTCTCATTAACCTTAATACCCATATAGATAGACACCCAGTAGAGATTAAACATTTCAAGTTCTTGAAGAGCCTCCCGTAAAATCCATGTACAAATTTATTAATTTATGCGAATATTTAATTATATGAGGAAATGTTGAGTTCTCTAACGTAGATTTTATTCGGATACATGAATGCAGATCAACTTTTTGCTAATTTTTTTAGCAGCACATCCTTTTTTTAAGGAGTTTGTGACCTTAAAGATCAGACCGGCTCGATGCAATTCCTTTCGTTTCCTTTTCTTTCTATTAACTCACAACTTTCTCTCATGAAACCATTTCCTTTTGTCTTTTTCCACCCTCAACCCTCTTCCTTTTGGACAAATTGTATGGCGCTACTCTTCGGTAATGAAGTTCGTGGGTTCTAGATCCACTGCTGATATGGACATTCATAGATGTTTGGAATCTGTTTTAGGCAGCAGGTTTCGGGCTCATTAGCTATCGCATAACAGGAAAGTAGACCATAGTGTTCAAAACCAAACCACTTACTTTTATTTTTTAAGTAAAGTTAGTAATTGTATTGTTTGCAGTAAGTGGTTTTCTTTTCTTCCTTTTTTCCCCCTCGTGCGTATTTAAAAAGTAAACAGATTACGAGTAAGAAAAATCAATGTTTCGAAGAGAAACTCCAAATTTAAAAATCAAAGTTCATATACTGGTACCTTTATTTTAGTATGTCAATCTTTTAATAAATCCAAAGCAATGTGCTATTACTGAAGTATGTGTTTTATTAAGTGTTTTCTTGCCTCTAGTAAAGAACAGAAGTTCCAGTGGCGTAGCAAAGGGAAAGGGCTATGGAGTTTGTAATCCCCCCTCTTACTGAATCTTGTATACATATATCATCCTGTATACATACATGCAAGTGTTGCCTTCTTAATTGAAACACGAGATGAAGTAGGAGGAACCTCTTCATTGTAAAATTTCTCATTCAAGCCCCTGATTCCAGCTAACAGTACAAATGACAATATATGATTTATCAGTTACTCAAAATCAGTTGCAAAAGAAATAACTTAGAAATAATTTTTCACAATTCATCAATACTAATTATACTAATATGTCAAAAACAATGTCATGAAAAGTTATTCGAAGGGATTTTTTTAAAAATTTTATATATATATTAAGTCAAAAAAATCCGCTTGCAGGAATATCGGGATCAAATTAAGAATTTTAAAGCTGTTCATTTGGTATTTCTACTTTATTATTGTCAGAAATATAAATATTAGAAAGGAAATACCACAGTTTTACTAGTCTCTGTGGTAATTTTCCGGTATGCATAATCCATGGGGTTAAATAGCTGACTGTAAGATAAAATGATAAGTAATCAGAAAAACTAGAATAATAAATTATTAATGATACTTAAATTATCTTCAAATATTGTAATCAATTTAAGTTTTAAGAATTTTATTTTTTCCCTTCATATGGCAATGACGTCAGCTCCGCTGAGAAGAAGAGATCTACAAATTTCTAGATAATAAAAATAAAAATTGTAAGTGAAATATTGTATGAGGGGTCAACGAAGTGACGGAAGATATCTAAAATCATCTTGTTATATCCCGATTGTTTTAATAAAATAAAGCACCAGACTCAAAAACATAACTGAATTAAGTCTAAATATATATAAATTGATTACAAGAGAAGGATAGTTGCGAATGACAGGCTTAACAAAGTACAGCTTACGCACTATCACAATAGCATATAAAATCTCAGTAAATGAGAGATGAAGAATATAAGACACTATCAACATGACAATTATGGCGATATAGATTAGTTTTAAACATACATGGGATATGCATTACAACATATGCGTTAAAAATTTATCAGTTTCTCAAAGCGTATGAGTGTGAAATTGTATTACGAAAATTCAAGATGGCCGCCTACTGGTAAGTGAAAAAATGACATTATTGCCTTAAAAGTGTTTCTACATTAGAAGAATTCCTGCATCAGTGAGGAATGATGTGAACAGTTCATCTTATCGGCAGACTGTGAAATTAACTTTTTTTCTCAGTACTTTATGTGGAAATGGAATGATATGCCGAGCTCAGAGGAACTGAGATCTCGGCCTAGTAGTAATCGGGATTCGCCCGGTTCTTCTGTAAATAGAAGTCATTATGGTGGACATTCCAGAAAATCAAGACATAGTGCTTCAAGTGGATCACGAAGGCATCGTAAGTCAGCTCATAAAACTCATAAAAAGAAACATTTACGGCCTGAGAAAGAACTTGAACTAGCTATCAAACCTTTAGTTGAATATGATGATGTTAGCTCTGATTCATCATTTTATACTGATCAAAGTGAAGAAAAACAGTCTTCACCTGATTTGAGAGACAGTAAACAGGACAGAAAACGTAGTAGTAAACAAGATTCTTCGTCCAAATCTCACAAAAGACGCCCCAAAGAAAGGTATCAAAGTGATAGAAGGGATAGAAATAAAGAAAGAAGTTCAAATGTAAGTAGTAGCAGTCATTCCAGAAAGAGAGAAAAACCAGATAAAGATATTTTAAATAAGGATCGTGCTTCCAGTAGCAGACAGTCTTTATACATTAGTCATTTGCATTCGGAACATACAGAAGAACATGACAGAAGCAAGGATAGGAATCGACCCAGGAAGAGGGGTCGTACTCCTGAAACCCCACGAGCTTATAGGACTCGTACACCATCTCCAGTTAGAGATACACAATCTTGGGTGAATCGAGCAAGACGACGGTCTCCAGACAGTCGTAATAGATTTAAGTATGTGTCTAAGAGCCCAAGTCCTTTCCAAAGAAATGTCAGTGCCTGGTCCAGAAGTAGAAGCAAAAGTCCTATTGGGTAATCTTTTTAAAATCATATTTTTTATCTAATGTTGTAATTTTTTGTATTTATATTGTCATAGTAGATAATTACTTCAATTTTGTAGTTACGTTAGCTAGTTATAAATTCACAATTCAATACATGCCCTCATCATTTTTCATGGATAATTTGTGAGCAATGCTGTTGGCTTTTACATCAAATCATTTTCTTAGTTGAATGTGTTTTTGAAGAACATTTAAATATGTATTTACTCTGATCTAATCAGTAGGCTGTATAGTAGATAATAATGCCTCGAAGTATTTTAATATT
Organism: Pardosa pseudoannulata; assembly: GCA_032207245.1. Classification (NCBI taxonomy): domain Eukaryota; kingdom Metazoa; phylum Arthropoda; class Arachnida; order Araneae; family Lycosidae; genus Pardosa; species Pardosa pseudoannulata. The sequence continues at coordinate 158,693,736 of CM063506.1, read as the reverse complement.
TGTTACATTTATCCATAAGAATACTTTAAAAATTCTTATAAAATACCTTTCTACATTTTCAGAAGTCATAAATTTGAGATTTATTCCTGTTACATACCTCCCATTTCTTCAAGCAGGAAACAAACAAAACGAAAAAATCTTAATAGCTTGTTTTCTCTAATACTAAAACCAATTTTTTATTTGTTAAAATTATTACATAAACACATTTTGTACAAAGTTATGTTTGTGCCTTTCTCAGTGGTAGTAAATGATTATTTGGTAGCTTGATTAAGTAGTTTAATTAAATTTCATTTTATGTTAATAAGCTTGCCTTCTAATTTTTTTCGAAGAAAAAACAGATTATTAGATTTTTCATAAAATATCTTCAGTTTTGAATATATGAAGTTCATCCACAGATATTCTTTTATTTCTTTATCTCAATCTTTTATTTCAGTATTATCAGTGATAACTAAAAACTTCCTTGTATTACATGAGAGGACAGAAACTTTCAAGGCCTTATCGTCCCATGGGCAAATTGGGACTTTGCCCCGGACCACAAGATCAGGGAGCACAAATGTCATCTTACTTTTCACTTTGAGATATTTTAGAAAAATTTTAACATGCTAATTAAATTCTTAACCAAATTATAGCAAAGTAATAGTCAGATATTGTACAAAATTGAAGTTATGTGACTTAATAAAAGTTATATTTAAAAAAAAAATGAATAGTATAAATTATTTTCCAAATAACCTAATAAAATACAATTAATTCAGTTGTATATTACTGTACTACTGTAGAAACAGAAAATTATAAATTGTTTTTATAAAAATATTAAGCTGTAAATAAAATAAAAATTTTTTATACATAATGTATACATAAATATGTAATAAGAATCAAATAATTTTTCCTTCCCTCCTTCCTCTATTATATTCCATTAATAGTAGTTTAGGGGGCCCCAAATGGGACCTTTTTCCAGGGCTTCAATTTTTTATGACCAGGGTTTAGTTTGTTAGTTCGGAGTTCAGTGTTTTACTCTTTAGTTTGCTACACAAGGGCTAATGAGACTTGGATCTACTATTTGAAGTAATTCAGTTAGCATGTTAGTCCAAATCTGAATGGCGTTGGACGTCTATGCCAATAGTAGAATTCAAATCTTCAAACTCTGGTACCGAAGAGAAGCTACCTATTCGGCTATTATTCAGTTGGCCAGGACTTGGAAACATTATTTTGAGTTTTAAACTTCTAATCCTCCTTTGTATGAATATAGACTGTAATTAACCTTTTTTGCTTTAGTTAAAAAAAGCCTGTTAAAGCCTATTATATATTTTAATATATAATAGTCTTTAACAGGCCTGTTTGATACAAAAGATTTAGTGAACTGCTTCAGAAATTGATTTTATTACTGCAGGCCTCATTGTGTATATATATATATATATATACACTAAAATATTTTATACAATATTACAATATATAATTTATATATGCATAATATTTAATCACTTTTGCTGTGCAACAACATAAATAAAAGCAGATACAGTACAGTTAAACCAAACAACTTGATTCCAGCATCATGACAATCATAGATTCTTGCTATGCACTACCAGTGATCAACTCCTTTCACTCTACTGGTTTTTTTTATTCTTCCCCCACGGAGAAAATGAGCGTATTTCCCAAATGAGTCTAAATTGTGACATCATAGATGCTATATATATAATTTTTGGAGAAGAAAATTTAAAGTAGAATACTTTATAATTTTTGCTGTTCATAAATTAATAGTAAAACAGTTAAACATTTATAAATAATTATAACACTATTAATCAATAAAATAAATAATGTATTTAAATAATAAATCACTCTAATCAGAGGGATGTTTGTTTCTTCATGATTTTAAATTTTATAAATGTCAGCCTGGTCTCTGAAAAATTTTACAGAGTGTGCTACAGGTTGACATTTCTGGTCTACATGGTTATTTTATTATACATCTGTATATCAAACACATAATAAAATGTAATGCAAATGATTCTAAGTTCACCAGTTGGGTTGATGTCAGGTAGTCAATAGCTGTTTTTTAATTTATTTTTCATTTATTTAAAGCTTTATTATGTAAAGATTGTGGAAAACGATAAAAATACATGTAGTAAAATTATCTGCAAATGAGCATAGTAATAAGCCTTTCATATCGATGAGTTATATTGTGTTTTTCATAGTAAATATAATAGATACATTTATCTATAATTTTAGCTCATTTCTAATATTTTTATCTACCTGCTGCTTGAATATTTACTTGATGAATACCTTCTTGCCTTATTGAGAGGCAATATCACCTCTGCTTTGGGAGTGTTTTGAGGTTCTTTATGACCTTGCTTCATGTAACAAGGTCAATCATTACTGGGTCATATGAGATGGGTATTCAGTGAAATGAGCTAACTAAGGAATTAGCTAGGAAGGGGTCCAGTATTTCCTTTACTGGTTTTGAGCCTGTCCTTAGTATTCCTCATCAGTCCATCAGAAACTCTATTTTTATTATTATTTTAGGTGTATTCAGTATGTCATATTCAGGGGAGCATCATAGACAAAGGGCTTAATCGTGACCTCTCAGTATGCATCATGAAGAGCTTTTAATGCTTTTTAGGAATGGCCTGAGGAAAGTGATTGATGTTTTTCCTGGTCACTGTACCCTCAGAGGGCTTCTGAATGTGATGAGGATCAGTTTTAATTCGTTGTGTTCTGACTGTCATCTTGAAAAGACTGCTGAGCATATTTTGTGTGATTGCAAGTTTTTCTCGGCTCTTAGGTTTGAGTATCTTGGTTGTCACCTTCTTGAGCCTTGGGAGCGGCAGTCTATTCCTGTCAGTTGAAAAGACTGCTGATCATATTTTGTGTGATTGCAAGTTTTTCTTGGCTCTTAGGTTTGAGTATCTTGGTTGCCACCTTCTTGAGCCTTGGGAGCTGCAGAATATTCCTGTCAGCTGTTCAGTTACTAGTGCTCCTGGGATTGTGTTTTCTTGGGTTTTGGTACAATACACCTTGTGTTAGTGTTCTGCTCTCAGGGAACTTCCTATTGCCTACTCTGAAGGTGCTTTCATTCATTCCTATTTGATGAGTAATTTAAGAATGTAAGCTGGTTGTAGGATTGTCTTTTATAATATACTCGATTGAGTCCAATATAAAATGTCACATGCCAATAACAGTGCAATATCTTAAAATTAATTAATGAGGAATTAAAGCACATAAGAATATGTTCACCTTGTCATGTATGCTCAGTGCTGTAGTTTAGGTTTTTGCCACCCGGGTCTGAAGCCAAATTTGTTGTCCTCCTCTTTTAAAAAATATTGTTGTAGAGGTAAAATTTATAGAGCATGGAAAATATTAAGTTATGATGAGATTTTTTCTTCCTCCAAAATCTATACTTTCTCTTAAAATTCATCTTTCTCCAAATTTTATATTTGAACAAACTAGAAAACAGAATTTGATTTCAAATACATGAGTATTGTTTAAAAACTGTCAACTGGTGCAATATGATAAAATATTTCATTGAGAAGTCATTTATAGTTTCAACTTTCAAAATAAAAAGTACATAAATGTCTCTTTATTATTAATTTATTGATATGGATATATCTGCTTGCAAAGTGTTGCCTTGTGCAAACACCTCCTATCTTGCAGTTCTCAAACTGGATAAAGTGGCAGTAATCAAGATTGATGAAAAATTTATTCAAATAATTTAATTCATTGCATTAAAGAGAAAAGTTTGCAGTGTTTCCTGTGTGTTCAGATTGCTTTAAGGCTAGCTTGTCTACAAATATTTTTTAGCCCTACAATTATGCTTTAGAGGAAAAAGTTTGAGGAATACTGTCACAATGTATGCTTCATTAAAAAGTAGTATTCATGTTTGATATTTTTCCAAGGGTATTGTAGCCTGCCTCCTTTTTTTAAGTGGGAATACACCCTTTATATATATATATATTTTTTTTTTTACTTTGTATCCTGTATTTTTCAAAAAAAAAAAAAAAAAAAAAAGTTTTCGTTTTGGGGAGGGTCTGCACATGGGTGCTTGGAAGCACATAATACATGTTTTTACTGACGAATAGTCCAGTATGATATACAGAAAGTGCCCTTTCATTGAATAATACTGCCAGTTTTGATAAATCTACCTTGTCCCTGTTTAAAAGAAATGTGAACGCAACTGAAGAGTACAAAGTCTTTGGAAATGGAGAAAATATATTGTAGTGTAAACTTTATAATCTTTAGTATGTTCTTGGTATAAAGTCTGTGTGAAGTCTCAGCTGGCAAAAGAGTTTACTAGAATGTCGCTTACAGTTATGAGTGCACTTATCTAAAATCTCAACATTTCTGAAATGAGTTAGACACTGAGACCTCTTTAGCTTATCTGCATGATTTGTGTCGATGTTTATTTATTAGTAAAATATATCTCTTAAGTGATGCATGAACAATTGATTCCAAATTATATCCCCCATCAGTAATACTGTTTTTTCTTATCATTTATATCATGATGATATGGTCTCTTTCGTGGATCTTACGGCGCTATCATGGATTGCCAAAAGACATCCTAAGTATTTCCCATTATTGATATAAAGCAATATTTTCCCCAGTTACTGTATTCATTTGATTTATTTACCTGCATACTTGATACAAACACAAGCCAGAAAATCTACTTTTAAAGATTATTATGCCTCTGTCAAGGTGTTTGGTAGTATATCCAAATATATCCCAATACATCATTCATATGATGTAGTTAGATAAAAATCAGAAATTTATTCGTATCCTGTTACTGCATTTGCTACTGGTTTGTATTTATTGGAATGTATCAAAGATATTCATATTTACCGCTTGATTGTAATAGCCAGTGACATATGTATGTGTTGATGTATCTCGATAGCTTGCTTCTTGTACATTGTCTTATATTGACATTAGAGGCTATGATGTTTCTGGTGAATATTTGAATACTTTTAGTCCTTTAAAAAATAGGGATATCTATTAACTCATAGTTTAAAGTAGTATTGTGGTATATCAACAATATGAACACACAACCTTCTAATCTGGAGTCAGAAGATTGTTTGTTCATATCACGTCCAGATCACCAACGAAGAGACTGTATTTAATTATAATAAAATGAGCTCTTCTTAAAACTTTGTTTGCTAGTAAATCTTTCTTTTATTTAACGTCAAAAGAATGGGATCAACCTCAACAACAAAAGAGAATACAAAACTTGTTGCTATTCCAAACAAGCTGAACAGCAGAAGTAAAAGGAAAACAAAATACAATTTGTGATGTATTACTACAGTATCTATTTTAAACATTAGAAAAAATCAGAAAGAAATCATTTAAAAATTTTTCATACCCGAAAATTATTTGTATGTTTTTGAGCATAAGAAAATTTAAGTGCCTTAGTACTCAATGTATGTATATATTTTTTAAAATATGATTTTGATGCTTTGTGTATTCAAAGTTTATATTAATTTTATTTTCTAAAATTTCTTTATTTAGAAGGAACCGTAGAATTCGTTCTCCCAGTCGTAGTTACAGCAGAAGTCCTATGAAATGGAAAAGTAGAAATCAACGTTCTCGTTCTAGAGGGAGTACAAAGTCACGTTCTGTTTCTCCTCATAGAACTCTAAACAAAAGGAAGAGAAGTCCAAGTTTATCAAAATTTGCAACAACTCTTGTTTCTGAACTGTGTAAGCATCGCAAGGCTAAAAAACTTAAACACCGCGAATCCTTAATTATTAGAAAAGATGTAGTTAAAGAAAATGATCCCACAACAGAAAATGGTAATGCGTGTCCTAGTGGAACAGTTGTTGAAATATCTGATAACTCTCTTTCCTCAACTGCATTTAATTCACAAGAAACTCCTGCACCTGAACCTGAACTTGTGCAAGTCCTATCAAATCAAGTAACAGGTGATACTCCTGTTTCCAATAGCAGTGTTGCAAATTCAGTTACTGTTACTCCACCAGTTGTGATACCAGAAAGTGTTGAAGTGACACCTCAAAAACCAAAAAGTCCTCCATTAGTGGAACCATCTCCAGATAAACCTAAAAAGCCTTCTGACACTACTAAACCTCCCCCACTTCCTACTTTACCTCCTTTACCCCTTCCACCTGTTGGTCCAGAAGATGAAAATTTGGATGATCTTACTATTTCACCTCTTGATCCAGTTCAAGAGAAAAAACCTAGTACACCACCAAAAAAGGGCATTAAAGATCTTCCATTACCACCTGGAATCAATGAGGAGGATATTATGTCTCCCGAGTTAGATATTGATAAATCTCCAAATGAAATGACAAATCCTGGTCCTTCTGCTACTTTTCAAACCAGTAAGAGTAAACAGGTGTAAGTATATACAAATTATTTAATGTGTTTTTACTTATTTATTATAAAATTTTTATGTAAATATATCTGGAGGAGGGAACTATAAATATTCCATTATTTTATCTCTTTGATCTTGCCATCTATAAGCAAATTATTTAATTCTTTATTTAAGCAATTAGATAATGTTAGCATTAAATTAAGTCACAGATGCACATGAATAGCAAAAGTTAAATATAATTGAAATGTGAGACTAAAAGCACAAACTTAAAGAGCCAGACGTATTCTGTGCTCTTTACTTCCCATTAGTAGTTGTAGGATCTTCATTTAGCAAAGCTAGATTTAAAATAGCTCTACTCATGCCACTTTGTGGTCAACACTTTCAAATACTTGAAATCATTAAAGTTTCAGGAAAAGCTGTTATAATCTGTTGCTAATTCTAAAGGTCATTACCTTGAATGGATTTTTATAGTAGAATGATTATTGATTTGTTTTGTTCTTTAATGGTGCTGGGGCACCTAAAATAGGTTTGTGGTTTTGAGGTGATAGTCTAGAGGTGGCAGGCCATGCCTGGGGGAGGGGTCTTCTGCTTGATCCCTGCTTCTAAATTATACGGACCCATTTGGTTTGTTTGTATTATCCTAGTGAGCAATGTTAGTCCCCTATATGGTACTCAATAATAAAGTGGCCAACAAGTATTTGAAGCTTGGTACCCTTACATTGGAAAAATACTAATTTTCTCCTTTTTTTTTTTCATATTTTGTATATAGTATGTCATTTCAGAATTATATTTTCATCAGTTTTATGTAGTGAATTATAATGCTATCTATATTAATGCTATATAAAGTCATTAACTTTTCTTTGGTGAGTTAGAAATTCACATTCCATTAAATTATAAGTGTAATAACTAGAAATTTGATATTATATACTTTATTGTTGTTTTTTCTGATGCCACTTGGTCAAACCAAGCATAATTAAGCATTATGCTACTCGTATAAAGGCAAAGGGATGAGCCTTTTGTTTTAACGATGACCTCAAGGGTGAAAGTACAACTTTTGCTCAAGTGGGTCCTTGTAATTTTGAAGCAGGGACCAAGAATATCCATAGGCTTGGCCTGTCACCCCTAGGAGTAATGATTGAGAACTTGGAGGACATTGTGACCATGGACATATTTTACATGCCCCAGTCATCTGTAATGAACACAGCAGATATTAAGCCGGCTTGGGCTCTGAACCCGCAATCCTCCAGTTACGAGAGTGTTGCCTTTGCCAAATGAGCTACCACAGCTTTGTAATACATTTTATTACAGTATCCAAATAATCAAATTTTATTGAGAAAAAGTTTTTCTACAACAATATTCCCCTTTATCTCTTACACTATTCATAAACAGTACTTTGTATTATTAAAAGGGCCTATTTTTAGTTCAATTGCATTTTGGTCATACAATTCATGATTTTTTTTACTTATTTGGTATTTCTATTTTAACAGTAGAACTGCAGAAGGAGGGTTATTTTAAACCCAAAAACTATTTTGTGTTTTCTTAACAGATTTATTTTTTTTTTTAGATAGTAATAACAGAAATAATATAATATTCATAAAAATGTTTTCAAAATTTATCCTCAGAAATATTTATATAAAAATTTATATTGTTTTGGCTACTACTGTCTGAAAAAAAATCTTTTAAGATAACATAAAATAGTTTTTGGGTCAGAATGACCCTTCCGACTCTTCTAGTGTTAAAATGTCCTGATAAGCTCTATCGGACTCATTTTTAATTGGATTTGGACTCATATTTAAGTACCTAAATGTTTAAAAATTTGCCAATTGTTCTTTCTTTGTTCTTGAGTTCTATACATTATTGTATTTAATCTGATATTTCTCACAGTCCTTAACTGCAATTAAAATTTTTAGATAATTTTTATCTATTTTTCAGTGACCAATATGGAATAAGCTTGGTATCCTATTTAATGTCTCAACTTTTTTTATGCTTTTGAACATTAGAAATTTTATAGCAAAAAATAAATGTTTCTTAAAAGCAGTTAGATTATCAAAATAGTGTAAGAAATGATTTTTATTAATTTGATAATAAAGCATTATTTTTTTTATATTCCTCTAGTTTTCCTGAAAGATGTATTGCGCAACGAGAGTGTATTCCTAGGTACAAAAGACATTTAAAGTAAGTTCTTTACTTATAGTGTATGTGAGTTCTGTGTTAACATTTTAAATATTTAATTACAAATTAAGAGATATTCAATGTCTAATATTTTAATTAAAATTTTATTTAGAATTCTGAATAAAGATAATGACAACTGTGATAGATCACCAAGTTGGGGTGAAAGATGTGTTGATGTATTCGACATTATATGCCAAATTGGGGAAGGAACTTATGGTCAAGTTTACAAAGCTAAAGATAAAGATACAGGTAAAAGATAACTTTAAAATAAATTTTATTTTCTTATGGGATAGCAGATTTAAACTAGAATATTTGTTCAGAATTAAATCATTAATTTTAAGCTAATGGTTCTCTAAATTGGTATCTGGTTTAAATTTGTATATGTTATGTTAAAAATATTATTATTTTTGTATATGTTTCTTTCATTTAAAGTTTTATAAATGTGTCAAGAATGTAGATATAAATTAAGAATTCTTTTATGAACTGCACTATATAACAGAATTTTAATAATATCTAGAGTTATACTGAATATTTCTTTGTACATTTGTAGGTCAGCTTGTAGCACTAAAAAAAGTTAGGCTTGAAAATGAGAAAGAAGGTTTTCCTATTACTGCAGTTAGAGAAATAAAAATTTTGCGGCAGCTGAATCATCAAAGCATTGTTAATTTGATGGAAATTGTTACTGATAAACAACATGCCTTAGACTTTTGTAAAGATAAAGGTAAGTTGCTTGTAGAGAATCCCTTAACTGTAGAATATATTTCAGAAAAATGTATTAAAAATGACAATTTTGTTTTGCTTAATTGTGAGCTATATGTCAATAAATGTGTTATGAAAACAAAAAAATTATATTAGATATACTTGATGTTTTTACATACATGTCCAAAATTAATGGTATAGCTATATTTGTATGAAATAATATTATTTCACTTTGTGGTTTCAACTTCCATGTTGATTATTACTTTTAATTCTGACAACAAATCATTTTTAACTGTATGTACTCTGTAGTTAGAAAGGTTATCAAAACACTGTTGTACAAGTGTATCAGATGACTGCATAGAAGTGTAACTATTGCTAACTAAACAATGTACTGTACCTAGCACTGGTTTTATCACAGACCTAGCTATCTAGCAAGATTTACTGAAAGGTTCATAAGCACCACCAAACTTATATTTTGTAAGCACACTCACTTTCTTGTGCGCTATGTTAGCGTGGAACCTGCCCACCTACTGTACTGGGGCAGGTATGTTCGTCCACTGTCACTGGGATGCATGTAATTAAAAGAATTCCTCCAAAAGTTTGGACGGACAAAACAAACTTATTTACAACACTTTAAGACATAATTAAAGAAAATCAAATATCATAGTTGTGAGTCTCAGAGCCTTTCAACCATCGAAATTGCATGACCAAGCTTACATGTCCGAGAAGAAAAAAAAAGTAATAAAGTTCTCCCTTTCAAAGCAGAGGGATGTTTGTCAGTCGCCAGCTCGAATCTCACTCTCTGTATTAAACTCCCACTGTCCTCTTGTAGATCTCTCCCTTCTTCGGGGAGGGGGGGGGTTGTCTAGAAACTTGAGCCCTACCGAAAAGAGCACATCCTTCTCCAAGGCTCTGTGAAAACAAACAACAACACCGAAAATCCTTATCAGGCTCCCTTTTGCCGGCCAGCTTCTTACTTCTCCTAAGAAATGCCGGGTGGAAAGGGTCAAATGGGGCGATTCTGCTGATATCATCAAAGGCACACATTTGTGGGTGCAAATTCCTTACATATTTTTTTCTATATTTTCTGTTATGTACTTGTCTGCATGGGCCTTTATTATCTGCGTTAACATGTGTAGATCATACTGGTGAAAGATGCAATCAGTTGTACTCTCATATAACATATACATGAAGGAATCAGTGCTGCCATGTATTGTTTAAAATAGTTATGTATTAAAGGGTCAACTCAAGAAAAATTAACTCTGACTTCTTTGGAATAAAAACAATTTTCTCCTGTCCAAAATCAGTTTGGGCATTACAAATTTTGTTTATTTGATTTTTGTAAAGTGGTTTTAGGTGACACTGGCAAGGGGTTAATTATATGTATATATTAGAACTTCAATCCTAACTTTACAAATAATTGATTTTTCTTTATTTCTATTTAGGAGCTTTTTATCTTGTCTTTGAATACATGGATCATGATCTTATGGGACTTCTTGAATCAGGTTTTGTAGATTTCACTGAGGTTCATATTGCTTCATTCATGAAGCAATTGTTGGATGGTTTAAGGTATTGCCACCATAAAAACTTTCTTCATCGTGATATTAAGTGCTCAAATATTCTTATGAATAACAAGTAAGTATTTAGTCTTATTTGTGATCATTTCAATTAACAATTTTGAATTCATATGCTTGCTATTATTGAAATAATTAAAAAAAAAATTTTTTTTAGTGGCTTAGTATGTATATACTAATAATTTTATATTTGCAGAGGTCAGATAAAGCTTGCTGATTTTGGTCTTGCTAGATTGTATAATGCTGAAGATAAAACAAGACCATATACGAACAAAGTCATTACCTTATGGTATAGACCTCCAGAGCTATTGTTGGGAGAGGAAAGGTATGGGCCCCCTATAGATGTCTGGAGTTGTGGGTAAGTTTTTGCTTTATTTCTATCTAGAAATTAGGCTAAAATGGTTGTAATAGTTGTGAATTTCGGTTCTTATTACAGATGCACATTTAATTTTGCATTATTATGGAATTTTATATGTAGCTTTCTCCCAAATATATATATATATATATATATATCCTCATTCTTCCCTTCCCCCTTTTTGGGGTTGCACAGCTATCATTTTATTTTAAAATTTATTTTTTAAAAAGGTTGATTCATTTTTAAAAGTTTTTATAACAAATTGTTTGTGTTAAAACATAATGGCAATAGTTGAAGAGAATTCCCTGACAATATAGAAAAGGAGTATCAATACATAATTTGTATTTAAGAGGGAAATCTATATGCACTTGATTATAACTAGGCATGATTTTTTTTCCCAATATCTTATAAGTATCAAGTTTGGGTGCATTAAATCAGGTACTTTTCATTTGTATAAAAAATTATATTTTTAGTTGGTTAATGAAGTTCTGGACATTATCTTCATAATTAACCAATGTTCGATAAAATCTACAGCTTTGTAGCGACCAATGTGAATAAAGACTAGTTCTCCCACATTGCAAATAAATAGCTGATGTTTTTTGAAAAGCTTGAAATATAACACTAAAGATAATTTTGACAAGAACTTACAATAAATTTATATATTTATCATTTACAACTTCATTATTTTTTTCTCTAAGGAATTTATGAATATTTTGATTTTCAAATTATATGATTGAGTATTTAATATCCACTATGATTTCCTCCTCCCCAGTGTAACAGCCCAACTTTAAGGCCCACAATGTCAAGCTCTATTCTTGAGACCAAGGGTCCGGGGCTTCAAAGCATATGACCTGCTTGTGTAAATTTTCCAAGCTTGGTCTTAAATTTTATCTACCCACTGAAGGAATGAAAGGCTGAGTCAACCTACCTCAGCTTGAGGATTTCAGTCCTGTGCCTTGAGAGTGCAAAGTTCTACCTTACTATCTCCTGGTTTTGATTATATGCTTTGGCTAACCAAAGTTATGGTTGCCATTTCAGTGTTACATTTTTAATGTGTGTGGATTATATATTTATGAGTAGTTTAATACTGTATTTATAACTGAAACATTTCAGGCAATACTATTAAAATTAATATATATAAGCAATGGAACCTGCATAAGATGTTCTTGGTTAAGGAGATCTGCTTAAGATGTTATATTTCTGCAGTTCCAATTATTACCATATATCAAAAGTTGTAAAATTTCTGACTTAAGAAGTTTGTTCCCTCATGAATCTCCTTTTCTACTCTATTATGAAGCCTAATTTTTGAGCCATTGAAAATGGGATTCCCTTTTTGTATGAAGCAGAGACCTCCAGTCCCATTCATTTTAGTAGTTCAATATTCCATGCTGTTATTGCAAGCAAGAATTAGCTGGTGGTTCATTTTATTTTTTTCTGTATAGCCTTGAAACACCAACAGAGTATTTTAGGAATTAATAAATTGTCAGAAAGTTCCTAAAATGTATTTACTTAATTAGTTATTATTTAAGCCAATTTCATTTTTGGATTTTCTAGGTATTGGTTTAAATTAAACAATATTCTAAACATGTCTATATAATGATTAAAGCATTAAGTTTTATGTATAGACTAGAAATTAAAAATTTTAAAAGAAGTAGAAAGTAATTCCTACTTAACCTGCATTCTGATAGTAAAAAAATAAATAAATAAAAATTGGACTTGCCTGTGATAAAGCTAAACAGCGTTGTTACTAAACAAAAGGTTAAAAGACAAAAATAAATAAATAAATAAATAAAAAATAAAATATTAGAAAAGAAAAAATATAAAGACCTTGAAAATAAACTTTTCTTCTAGTTTAAAAAGTGGGGTTGAAAGACATTCATATATGTGCATTTTTTCCAGTCTCCCTAAGAAGTTTTAATCTTTTGGTCCCTTTGAAAATTTCTTAAGCAGGTTCCACTGTATATATTTAAAATTCAGTTCATTTTGTGTATATTCTTTATAAATTATTTTATAATTTTGTAGGTGCATATTAGGTGAACTATTTACTAAAAAGCCAATATTCCAAGCAAATCAAGAAATGGCACAACTTGAACAAATAAGTCGTATTTGTGGAACACCTTGTCCAGCTGTTTGGCCAAAAGTTATACACTTACCTCACTGGCATACTTTCAAGCCCAAGAAGCAGTATCGACGGAGATTGAGAGAAGAATTTGGCTTGTATGACTTTTTCAAATATAATAATTTTAAAACGAAATAAAAATCTTCAATTCTATATATCATTTGCTGTATAATATGTTCTTGGCTGTTAATTTCTATTTTAAAAATTCTATTTTTATGCTTTAACTATTTTTTTAAGTTAAGAAGGGAAAATTTGAAATACTTCATTGTATTATGGCAAATTTAGTTGTAAAGTCAGTACTGAAGAATAAAACTTAAAGTTTTTATATCATATATTTACAGTTATTCATTTGAATGATATTTGAAAAGGTAATTAGTGAAAAAATAAGCGAATTCAGCTATTTTATAGAATTATTAGATGTTCAAGGAGCAAACACTAATCAAATTTTAGTATGAAAATTTTAAATTATTCAAATTTAATTCTTAAAATTCTTATAATGAAAATTTTATTGTAACATGTTTGAATTTAAGACTTAAGTTTGTAAATTGTTTCTTAAATAAAGTATTAAATCTTATTTTATGAGGTTTAAATTTCTGTGTAAAATGTTCTTTGCATGAATAATTTTTTAAGTGTTTTCATTGATAAATTTATGTTGTGAGTTATTCCATTATGAAATTATTTTTCTTATTATATAATTGAAATGTTTAGTTTAGAAATAAATACTAAAATCTCCATTCCTTTTTAAGAATGTGATGTCAAATTTTATTTTAGCATGCCTGGTCCAGCTCTTGACCTCCTAGATCAAATGCTTGAACTTGATCCAGATAGAAGAATCACAGCTGAAGATTCTCTAAAGTGCCAGTGGTTAAAAGATATTCATCCTGAAGAAATGAAGCCTCCTAAGTAAGTATCCTAAGTAATGTCTATCTCTTTCTTAAAAGCTAAATATTTTGTAATAATTTCTTGCTTTTAGAGTTATCCTGAATTTCATAATGCCATTTATACGCAGTCATACTCAAAACCTTTTACGGATTATCTATAAAACTTATGGTTTTTGTTTTAATTTTATGGATTTAGGGATAGACTGATGATTTTTACAAATTTTAGTACTGGAAAAATCAAATTTAAAATTTTAAGAAAAGAACTGTAGCTATTTCACTTAAGTAATATGTAAAAATTTAAAAACTGTTATAATTTCTGAAGAAATTTACATAACTGACATAAAAGTATTTAAATATGTTGTGTGAAAAGTTGGATGTGGTTGACCACCAAATATAGCATTATTTCCTGGATTCCTGTATATTCTTATCTGAATTTTTAACAAACATGTTTTCTGACTATGACGTTTTAAAAATGTAGAATATTAAAATAATATCAATTTAAGAGTATTAAAGCTTTGTAAGCCATAGTTTAATAATTTTAACATTTTATTTTATTGATTTTTCTAAATATAAATTTATTTTGGAATTAAGGTTAATTTTAAATTTTTTAATCATATTTAACTGAAAATATTGACAGAAATATTTTATTGTATAATGAATACATAAAGATCTTAATAATTACAATAAACTTTTATTAATTACAATAACCTGTGACTCTTAAAGTCACCCAACCAACCTCTGTTTCACAAAAAGTTTTACTGATGCTAATTTTATAAGTTAACAAATAGGCATTGTAGAAAGAATTAGTGTAAAAGAAAGTATAAATGAAAAAAATGCATTATTGAAATTTTTATAAATAAATGATTTATACAAATTGTACAATAATAAGCAATAATATGTCAGTACTGCATACCTGCCAGCTTGTACAGATTTTGGTGACAATGTAACATTATATATTTGCATGTAAAAACCCTATGGTTTTTAGTCAATTAAGAAGTTAATCTGAAAAAATAAAATTTTCTAAAATTTGCGTTGTAGGGAAGTCGAATACATATGGATATTCTATATATGCAGTGCAGTAGACAATTCTCTCCTCATCATAGAAATATAGCCATTTCTATTATGATGCAGTTTACAATTGGATGGAACTTTAAAATTCAGAATTTATACAGAATTTCAAAAGTTGTTCTGTATATTCCAACAGTACTGCTTATCAAAAGAGATAACGGATAGTGAGATGATATTTAGCAGTGTACACAAAACAAGAACTAAATTTAGAAGTTCCTTGATAAAAATTTAAAAGATATATTAATAGTTAAAATGATGATACATGAATATTGTTCCCCCTCTTTCACTCTACACCTCTTACCCTTTCTAGAGAAAAATGTGGTAAGCATATATTAACTAATTGAATAAAAATTTAAAATTTGTTTGCTTTAAACGTTAAGTATTGATTAAATGAAAATTATATGTAAAGGATATAATTTTCAAGCAGTTTCCTGTAATAAAAATTAAAATATTATATATAAAACTATTATAAACTTGTGTGCCTAGATTTTTAGCTTGTACAATTAGTCTGTGAAATTTTAAGATTTTCAGAATTGGTATGTTGACAGTTATGGTACTGAGGAAGCTTTAAAAAATGTCCTATATAGTTAGCTTTTGCTAAATTTTATCTACTATCTTCATCAAAACCTTTGTTTTCATAAAAAAATTTTCATAATTTCTTTCATTCATATCTTGGATAGGAAATTACATTTTACTTGTTAATAAATTTTTAAGAATATGTACAATAGTGTATAAAGAGAAGGAATCATCTAGAAGACTTAATTATGTCTCCAAAAATTAAACTTAAAATATTTTATTACATTCTTTAATTTTTATAAAAATTGTACTGTTTATATTTAAAATAAATGATAGTGGCAAAAAGTTTTATTCTATTTCCTTTGATGCAGAGTGTCAAAAAACTGGAAATTATCTTTAAAAATGTGAAATTTTTTTTTTTTAAATCTAGGAATTTTCTGCAAAATAAATGTAAAAAATAACAAATTCCGCCTGTCAAAATAAATTAAAAAACCCTCTTGTTTATAAAAAAGGGGGGAATCTTTAGAAAAAGAGTCAATTGAAGGTAGTTCAAAGAGAATAACCAAATTGATTAAAAAGCAATTGGAACAAAAAATGTCAATAATCAAAGAAGCTAACAAAGAAATGAAAGTTATCATGGACATATTGAATATTAAAAATAGTAGTGTAAAATTTTTTTATTAATATATTAGACTGCATTTTTCAAATATAAATAAACTATATAAAAACAGAACTGCAAGAGTTGTTATAGAAGTTTTAAAATTTATTTTAATGCAATTGATTAATCCTCTGTTTCTCATGCAAGTTATTCTGATCTCTTCAAAGACAAAAAAAAAAAGAATATTTCTAATTTTTAAATGCATTGGGATTTTATTTTGTTGATATTAAAATTTATAACCTTATTTAAATATAAATGTATATCTAAAACCAGTTTTATTATAGAATTGAAAGAAATAGTGTGAATTTATCAGGAAAAAATTGCAAACTACAGGGGATTATCAAAGAAGTATCTTGGAATTTTTAAGTGGTTTCCCTTGGACACCCTGTAATATTTCAAGATTTATTGATAGTGTGTTATAGTTGTATTTACTAAAGAATGGTTTTCATAAATATATTTTATATTTTTCCAATTTCTTCTTCTTCTATTTTTGTTTTACTAGAATTTCATTGTTTATTACTTGAGGGGTAATAAATTGCTATCTCTGTTATAGTCTTCCTTTGAACCAAGATTGCCATGAAATGTGGTCTAAGAGACGTCGCAGACAACTGAGAGAACAAGAATCTGCTGGTTTGGGAAATCCACTTTTGCTTGCTCAAATGGATAATTTGCCTAATATTAATCCTGCATTATTATCAAGTGGTGGAAAACTTCAAAATTTTGCTGAAAATAACACAAATATAGACTTAAAAGGTAGTTAGAGTATTTCGTAATAAATTATCTCTTTTAATTACCAAATATGTAGTTTTTTGTTTTGTTTCATCTTATATTTGTTCCTTTCTAGGACTGAATCAGTTTAAAATCATTGTCTGTAAAGACTAAATATATTTTTGAAAATTTTGTAGAATATATTTTGGATTAATTAAAAAATACATAGTTTTTTTATTGTAAAACTAATTATCTTAATTTATGTTATTTGGCATCTTAAAAATCTATAGTCCTACAAGTTTCTTAAAAAAGCCATATTTTTCCCATTTCACTATCTCTTTAACAGATAAGTTGTATCATGCATAACCTTTGTCTGGGTGTTTAAGGCTCCCAGATAAAAGTTTGTTTATTTCAAAATTTAAATTAATTTTGTTTAACACCAGCAGTTTTAAAAATTTCAAAAAGGGACAACTCAGATTCTTAAAATAATAGCACATTTTATATTTTCTTTAAAAACTTAACATTGTATTTGGTGATTTATCTTTTCATTAGCTTGATTTGGTTTGGTTTGGTTTGGTTCGGAGCACTACGATCTACTGTTTTGCACACGAGGGCTAATGAGACCGGGACCTACATTCATTAGCTTGAAGGCAGAAAAAAAAAAAAGTCCAATCACATTAAACACAATTAGAGTTTTGATAGATTTGTTTAATAAGTAATCACTGATTAGCTTTAACCAACTTTCATGAGGCTAGATATAAAGGCTGGACAATCTGTACAATATGTTTAATTTTTTAAATGAACACTCTGTTAGTATAGATTTTTATTTGAAAAAAGTAGTGAGATTAAAGTTACAAAGGAATAAAAATATTTATGGAGAAATAAAGTTGTAGTATTTAATACATTTAAAACCCTATCTTTTGAATTAAGTTTTTAATTTTTTTTTTTAGTATACAGTTAAAGGGAAAGTACATCAAATGGTGCCAAAATATAATCATCAAACCGAATTTAGAATTAAAAATAAAGCATTTTATCTTCACAAACCTTCCAAACAATTTGATTTGCCTAAAATTTTCCCAGAGTTTTACCTGAATCAAGATGCAAAATTTTGTTGACACCCCAGCCATTTCAGAATGCATAGCAAATATATACACACATCCACACACAAAGAATTTTATATATACAGGTATAAGTCAATATAATAGGAACACCCATTTAAAATGAGTCGTCTTTCGACTGTCCAATAAACTGCTTCCTTATATTGCAACAGTGTGCCACTTAGTGGCAGCGAAAGGAAAGGTATCAATCAAGTCTCTTGCAGTGTGAGAGTTGATGAGAAAATTCTGTTCCCAGCAAAGCATAATTATGTCCAACCTCTCTGATGGATGTTCATAGCCGTTCGGAATTGGCTTTAAGCTGTAGATCCTGGTCTCATTAGCCCTCGTGTTGCAAAAAGTAGACCGTAGCACTCCAAACCTCTGACGTGAAAATAGGCATGATAATTGGAGCTTGCTTTGCAGTAGAGTCTGAATCCAGAACAGCCAACCTTGCGAGTGTTTCAAGGACCACTGTGTCTAGGATTATGACAGCTTACCCAAACCTGAAAGTCAAAGTTGAAGGACTGTGATAGACAGGTGTGTAAGAGGATAGTTGTCCAAAATTGCAATACTACACTGCAGCAGATAATGTCCAAGATAAATATCCACCTTCTGAACTTCATATTCATGAAAACTACTCAACAAAATTTGCATGCTGTGAACATTCATGGCAAAGTGGCTACTTCGAAACGATTAGTTTCAGCACAGAATTCTATGAAGAGACTACATTGGTGCTGAGGCTACCTAAACTGTATACAACTGCAATGGGAACTAGTCATCTGGTCTGACGAATCCTCATTTACATTATTCCAGACCACCTGATTTGTGTTTGACTGTTGAACACCAGCAGAACCATTTCATTTTGACTACCTGGTTCCAACTGTGAAACATGAAGTAGGTTCTGTAATGGGGTGGGCTGCAGTATCTTCCCGTGGATTGAAGCTTCTTGTTGTCTTGGGAGGATGATCACAGGCAACCATTATTGAAGTATTCTCACAGATCATCTTCACCCTATTCTTCAGACTCTCATTCTCAAATGTCATGTGTTCCAAGATGACAATAATCCTGTTCACATGTCTCACTGTGTTCAAACAAAGCTTTGGTTACATGAGCATGATGAAGTGGATTATCTACCCTGTTGTCCTCAGTCCCCTGATCTCAATATCATTGAGCCTTTGTCAGGTTATTAAGAGAACAAAGTCCATACTCAGTTTCTTCCTCCATGCACACTATCTGAATTCGAGACGTCCCTGCACAAAGATTGGGTGCAAATTCCGATTAACTTTATTCAAGACCTTTATTTGTCAATTCCATGTCAAATGCAAGCTGTCATTCAGACAAAAGATAGCCCAACCTCTTACTAATAAAATTTTTTCATTATTTCACAGTTGTTCCTATTATTTTTGTTCTATACCTGTACCTTTTTTTTTATTTTTAATTCTAGATTTTATCATAAAAACATCTCAATGAGAGAAAAATTCTATTCATGCAATTCATTTTTTTTTTTTAAATGTAGATTTATATTATGTAGACTTAAAACATTTGTAAAATTAGTTACTCTGTTCCCAGTCTTTGATCAGGCTATTTTAGGAATTTTGAAAATAAACCAGCTCAGTTTCATAAAATGATTAATACTCTTTTTTAATTCATTTTCTTCATAAACTTAAGAAACACTATATTTGGCAATTTTTCTCCACTTGGTTAAACAAAATATGCCTACATTTTTTGTGCAATTATTTAGAGATTATCAAGATGCCAATAAAAATTAAAATATGAAGGCGGTATCTCACCAAAGTCTATTAAAGATAATCACATATGTGCTAGATATTTATAGTAAATAATTGCTGAATAGCTGTAACAACTTTAGTGAGAAAGGATCTAAGTATGCAATGTAAAAAAAAATTATAATTAAAATGTAAAATACTTTTAATTTTGCAAATGAATTATACGATTGTCACAGTAATAAAATATATTTTTCATTTTTAAAAGAATGGCAAAAATCAAGTAAAATAAATACAAATATGCCATATAAATATAGTTAAAAATTCATAAACTAAGTCTAGTCAATGAGCTCTAAAACGTAGAGCACATTGTAAGCATGTTGTCATGAATTAAGTTACTTAAAAGATTTCAATTATTTTAGTATGTAATTAATAGAAAATGTATCAAATAGAACCAAAATATATTCACCAAACTCAATTTAGGTTATAAAAGCGCTTCATTATCTGTTTGACTTTCAAACATTTGATTTACTAAAACCTTATCAAGATCATATCAGCCATTTAGGAATGCATAAAAAACATTCATATGCAGATACATACAAAGTATTCATATATATATATATATATATATATATATATGTGTGTGTGTGTGTGTGTGTATGTGTTTACTTTCACCCTTACTTTTTATAAAATGTAACTTAAATATTAAGTAAAAGTAAATTAAAAAATTAAAAGTTCCCTAAATATTTCTCCTTTAGAGACAACAAAGTAGTTTATTTTACCTTTTGAAGTGTTTTGCTTTATTTTAACTTAGTTTTTGATGATTATATAAAGTGTTCTTTTTAAAAACATATAAAATGCCTTTACAACATGCAAGCTGGGTGATTAATATTAGCATAGGAATAGAAGTATAACTATTTCGTAGTTAAACCATTTCCTAGTTAAAAATTGTTCATTTATATTTATATTTTTTATTTTACAGTGTTGGAAGCTTCTTCGTCTGATTCTAACACTAGCCAGTCAAAAGCCGTCCGACGCTTGTTCTCTGGTTAGAATCATCTCTTCTCTACATTGTTCTTGTTATTGCTGTTAATCATGTTGAAATAAATCATTTGATACTTCACAGAGACATATATGATTAATTATACTAGATTGTATATAATTTTTATGCAAACCTTGTATAATTTTTAATAGATTTCCCTTACTTTCAATGAGTTTCAAATACAGACTACTGTTGGTTTATTAGTGTCTTGTTTGAAATGTCAAGAATTTAGTTCCTCTTTAGTTAATCAACAATTAATTATTAAAATTCATCGATTTTTTTTGTTTTGTTATATGTATTTTGCAATAAAACATTACATATTTTTTAACTATATAATTTTGTTTCATGAATAAAAGAACATCATTCACATTGCCTAAAAATGTTTTTTATTTTACATTCTGTTTCTGTTTTAGAACACAAACTATTGCTAAAATTTCCATGCATTTGAATGCATTTTATATAAAATATATTAAATATTAAATAATGTATTCCGTAGAACAAACACATGGCTGTGCAGACATTAAATCCTTGATTAGTATGTGTTGTATATATACAAGGCTACTTACAATTCCCTGTGGGCCTTTTAAGTTATAGTTAAAAAAAAAAATATTATGAAGGTAGCAAGAGTAAACCTTGCTTTAAATATAGAATCAATTCAATTTTTTTTATAATAACAATTGACACAAGATAGCAAGTTTTTTTATTTGAGTTTTCATACTTCTGATTTTAAATTAGGCAAAGGTGATGGCCCACATGCTCACTGGATTAAACATGCGACTTTTCATGTGGAGCTATATAAAACACCTTATTTTTTTTTTTTATCCCTCTTTGCTGTATAGTTTAGCAGAATTGTGGGAAAGAGTCGTACAGGCTGTGAATACCATTGAAAGGTATGGCAGAAACTGGTGTGTCACATTGATGTATGTGTGACCAAGAGTTCATAGAACGAAAATAAACTTGAATTGTTTCTGTATTTAGTGTAATGTTCATTTTTGCTGTATTCCCTTTAGTTTTTATAATGTAGCATATTGAAACCCTGAAGGGAATGAGGAATAGCCCTGTATATTTTATATATACAGAAGAATAAGAAAGATTTTTCAACTATCTCATACAACTTGTAAAATTTGATGATAATTTATTTTTTATTCTTAATAGTAATTTGATTTTCAAATGTATGGATAATAGGAGAAAACAATATTAAAGCATGCTGCATGTTTGGTGTTTCTAAAACAGTTTATATTGATCTTTTATTAATTTATTCTCATTCTTAAAACTTCAACTGTATTTAATAAAGTTGAACTTTTGAACAATATAAAATTATTTGTCACAGGTAGCATTTTTAAATTTTTTGTTTTCCTTTGAGAAAACTAGAAAATTTATTATGACAACAGACCTTAATAATACAAATGTTGGGGGAAATTAAAGTAGAAATTTTTTTTTTTAATATTATTAAAATAAAAATTAAAGGCTTTTGCCCCTAACTGACAATTGTTTTGAAATGTTGGGTTATTTTTCAGCAAACAAATCACATTGTTGCAAATGTAATTATGTAAAAATTTTATATTGGTGAAACAGATTGACATTTTGATCACCAATTTTTCTTTATCTTATTTTTGCATTAAAATTTCAATAAAACTGTTAATTAAATTTTCATTTTTTTTTTAAAGTTTTGCATAAAAAATTTTTTTGAATATATTTCTAAACTTATTTTTTAATTTTAAAATATCCAAAACTGTTTAAAATTTTAGAACATTTAGGGCAATTATATATTTTTCTTTGTGTAAAACATGTTTTGAAACTCAGAGTTTGCTGTCTCATGTATGTAAGTTTGGCATAGTAATTTTTACTGCAGTATAATTTTGTTCATGAAGAAAAGTTTTCCGAAATTCTGAAAGAAAGTAAGAATTTTGTTGTAAACAGAACAAACTGTAATTATAGCTCTTGGTTTTGAGTAAATAATCTATTTTTCCACCTTACTGTAAACAGTCAAAAATAATAATTTAAAATTTTAATGACATGGCATTAGTGTAATAAAGATTCCAATTTTGTCTGTTTCCTATTCGAAATATGCAAGCATATGATTTACCACTACCCCCCCCTTTTTTTCCCATATATACAATTTTATAGTACAACTGTTAATTACTTTTTAAATTTTTAAATGAACTAGTTCTTACCAAATAATCAAAATTTAAAAGTTACAAGTCCTTGAACTTTTTTTTTACATTTTAATAAATTATTTTTATATAATTTTTAAATTAAACTATTTCAGTTAATTTCTTACAATGGTTTTTTATTTCTGGTCATTTATAATTAATTAAAAAAATTGTTGACTATTTCTCCCCAATTGAAAATTTTCCAATTGGGGTAATAATAGTAAATAAGTTTATCAATTTAATTTGTATATTTCAGATGGGATGACTTATGTAAGCAAACATGTTTATATATTAAGTTTAAAGTTAATATCTGTAACTATTTTAATGCCAGCTGCATTTAAAATACTTTGGATAGAAATAAAAATCAGTAATTATTTGAAAATGTTCTTTCACAGAATATTTTTATTAGTTTATTTTTTTTTATTATTAGTGTATAGTACAGTTGTAAGATAACTTTCTCTATTCCTACAATTCATTTATTTTTTCTTGCCATTTGTTGCCGCTATACATAGAATTAATCATTCTGTAACATGACTTTTATTCAGTAAAGTTATGTTTATACATTTCTCATTCATACATTGTTTGCATCATATGGCGATCCAATGCATTTATAACCATTTAGTAATAGTCTTTCATTTATACAATGCAAAGGATGCAAAGCTTTGATTATATGCTGTTTTCTCCAATATTTGAAATACCCTGATAGCAAAGATTCCATTTATGGAGTATGCAATTTCTGACATTGTATTATTTCTTAGAAATGTTGTAAAATTGGTGAATTAATTAAAAAACAAACAATTCTAGTGCTGATTTAACGATGAAGTTACTCCACCGAAAAACTTTAATCTTTATTTTTTATGTCAAAGTAAGGAAAAACATTTAATGCACTTAATTTGATTTGTGTTGCTCTATTTGATACTAACAGATAAGCAACATGTCAGATAATGTTTAAATACTTTTTTTTTTTAATCAAACAAATACATACTCGTAAATGGCACAATTAGTACTCAAGGTATGCAAATAAAGATTTTTTTTCCCATTTTATGATAAAAGTTTTATAATTTATTACTCTGTTTCCAATATACTTTGTAGTACTATGCTAATACTACTATCTTGGAAAACCTAAAAATTATTGCATTTATGTCAAATTAGCAATAATCAAAGTTCTTCATTATAAAATTTTGACTATATATCTTATTATTATACACTGTTTGCATTGGTTCAATAAACAATGCTTTACTGTAATAGTTTTATGTCATTTAGGCAATTACTTCCTCTCCCCCTCCCTTTTTTTTCTGAGACAACTAATTCTGTTGTGCTATAAATTCTCTCAAAATTCATGGCATGCAAGTTTGATGGTACAAACATTTGATCACTCCATTTTTAGCTATCTTAATTATAAAATCTTTTAAATTAGTTTTTATAGAAATAGGATAATTGTATTATATTACAAGGTGTTTCCAAAAATGAGAACAAGCAAATACATCCCTAATAAAATTTAGAACATTAGAATAGCATAAATGTGATATATATATTTTAAAATTTATTTATTTATTAATAATTAATAGGTCACAACTGTTCAGTAACCTGAATTTCAGGATATCTATAGTTGAATAATGGTTTTAAATTTATAAGCAAGACTATTCAAATAATTTGATGAAATTAATTTATAGTATGGAGCATGAATTATATTTATTCTGTCTCTTATAATATATATATATATATATATATATATATATATACACATACACACACACATACATAACGTTATATTATATTTTTCAAGGTACCCTACTGAAATAATATGAAAAAATATACCTAAAAGGATTTAATAATAAAATTAAATAATTTGAACCTCAGTATTATTACATCATTATTTAACTGTTAATGTTGTATCTAAATTTTAATTATCCAACTTTAAACTTTAATTTACTAAGGTTAAACTCAGTAGCAGAGTATAGAAAGCAATAATATGGCCATTTCCCATAGTATTTGAATGTTGACTGGTTGTATATTTGTATACTGCCACATTAACCAGTATCCAAATAATTAGCTGTCTTAACTCATGCAACATAGATTAATATTAGCTGTTATAGAACTACTAGGAGTTATTTTGATAAACCAAATTGAGAATATTTTTCTACAAATTAATAATATAAAAATATTTTGTGTAAGGTATGTCTTAAGTTTTTAATGCTAAAAATCATTGCTAATTATAGTTTTGCATTGTATCAATTGCTTCACAATTTAGTCATTTTTGATACCTTGTGTGTCAAGAAGCAAATTTGTGTGGGTCATAATGTCTTGATTGTTAAATAAACATAAAGATAGTAATGTAAAATTATATAAATTTTACTAAAATGAAAAAAAAAAATTTTATTAAGCTAGAGACAAATCTTCAAAGATTTTTTTTCTAGCTTATCTGCTTGTCAAACAGTTTTTAAATGACAAGTCAATAATAGTGTTTTCAAACACAATTTAAGAAGCAACAGATGTATATAAATGTCTTGAACTACTATGAATTGTTTATATAATAGTAGTATTATTTACATCAACTAAAAAGTTACAGTTGGTTTTCAAATTTAATTCAAACTTGAAAGTTTTAACTGCTTGTATATTTAACTATCATGTATTTAATAAAACCATTACTTAAAATCCTGAAAGAAGACAAGTTTATTATCACATCTGCAGAACTGATTTATTCTTTCAATTTGTTATTCAGTCTATATTTTTATATTTCTTAATTCTTAAGTTAATAAATTAATAGGTTAATTTCAATTATTAATAGCTTTATGTAGGTTTTGAAATAGGGATGCAATGGATGTGGCTGGATATCCTGCTGGATATTTGGCTGGATGTCAGTATGTTTCACACTTTTTCTTTTTAAATTTATCTTAAATAAATCAGCTTTATGTACTTTATTTTTGAAACCGAATTGCAGTATTTTTCTCACTTTTTATTTAATTAGTCAACTATTTGTACTATAATCTATTTAAAATTTTTTCTGTAAGTTTTAGTACTCAATATCTCCATTTGATGTCATTTAATTAGAAAAATTAAATCTGAATAAAAGCATTTTTAATAGTCCTTTACCTTTCTTCTTTAATGGTGTATATAAAAAATTTCAAAAACATATTACCACTTTTTTTTTTTTTTTAGTAAATTGTCTTTATTCTTCTACCCTCCAAAAAAGTAAGTTTTGTTTTTGGTGTTCTCAGATGCAAGAACACAATTTTGCAGTTGGACTGAAAAAAGAATGATTTATGATTTTTCGTAATGAAATGCTTAAATAAACCTAATCTTTTTCCATAAAGCTTTTTTTTCTTTACATAATGCTACAAAATTCTTACACATTGAATCCTATAGTATATTGTTTAATATTCTGCTTTTTTTCTGTATTATATTTATGTACTGCCAGATAATTGTAATATGTAGCTACTGCCAATTATCTGGTATAATGGCCAGATAGTCATTGCATCCCTATTTTGAAATATGTGTAATATTACACATTCTGTAGTATTAACACATGAAATTGTGTGTTATTTAGTTATGAAATTGTATTGTAAATATTTCTGTAAAAGGAATCAAGCAATTATACAAAGCATTGTTACAAACTACAATTTAATTATTTTTTATTGTACTAATAGTCTCATTTTATCTTTAAATGGGGATATATCTTTTTAAAGTTGATATTTATATTTGTGCATAAATTATGCAGTGCACATTTCAATGGCCCTAATGTTTCTATAATATAGTTCTGTTTTTTCCCTTTGATCATGTTATGTATACAAAGTATCATAAATGCCTTCTATTTTATTGAATCATTGTTCTATTTCTCCTTTTTGAGCCTGAGATAGTTTTTCTTTCTTTTTACAATTAAGATTTATTTATTTAAGATTTTTTTGTAATTAAGTTTAAATTATTTACTACTTAAAACTAAGAAAATTTTACATACATTATTTTCAAAGAGCCTATTGAATTATGAGCCTATTTATAAAATAAACTTCAATTCACATAATTAAATTCAACATCAACTTTATTTTTAGAAGATCACAAGAGTATGGATTCAACAAGTTCTAGCCCTGGAGTGCATTTTCAAAACAATCTCAATACAATTACTCAAGCATATCAAAGGCAACCTGATATTACGCCTGTTCAGTTGGCTGCTCTTTTAAATATTAAAGTAAGATTATTTCACATCTTACCTTTGTACTAGATTAATAACAGATACTGTCCTAGTTTCAACAAAGCAAATATTTTTCTGCTAATGTTTAAAATTGTTATAAAATAATATATATGTTGCCATATCGGCTGTTCATCATTTTAGATAATTTATAAGTAAAATGATCTTTGAACTGATAATGGAGAGTAATTACTCTCCTTAAAAATTCCTTACTCTTATATATAAGTATATGTATGTGTGTGTGTGTATATATATATATATATATATATATAAAAATTTTATAAAGTGTGGTTGTTAAAAATCACATCTACAGTTTGCTGCTCAAATTGTACAGCAAAAGTACTTTACTTTTTATTGAACATTGCAGTAAATATGTTTAAACATTTTAGATTATAAGTAAAATGATCTTTGTACTGTTAATTGAGAGTAATTACTCTCCTTAAAAATTGCTTACTCTTATATACAAGTATATATATATATATATATATATGTGTGTGTGTGTGTGTGTGTATGTACGTATGTATATAGCTATACATATATATATATATATATCCATGATAAAGCTTTTAAGTTTTATAAAGTGAGGTTGTTAAAAATCACATCTACAGTTTGCTGCACAAATTATACAGCAAAAGTACTTTACTTTTTATTGAACCTTGCAGTAAATATGTTTAAACCTTATGATACAGTGAAACAGATTTTGAAAAATACATAAATTTTCAAGGTAGTTGGTTCAATAAGGAAAAGGATGTGACTATATCAACTTTTGCATATTTACATAGATATTACTTATCTTAACAATTCTTACACTTTTTTTTGTTCAAACTCTTTTTTTATTTTTCACACAATTGAGTGTTTGTTACTTTTTATATTTTCCTTCCACGTTACTCGCCATTTTTCTCTCAATGTTGTCCATTCACTGCAAATACTAAAATTTTATTTTTGAAATTATAATTCATGAGAGTTCAAAATTTGAATGGACCAGTAATTACTTTGTTACTAAGTTTAATATTGCATTGATTGTCAATATTTTTTATTGCGAAAATATTAAAAAAGAATATAAAATTTTTAACAGTCTCATATTTCTGTTCTGAATTTTTCAAGTCAGTTGTTTGTCTACTTTTTAATTAGAAAATTTAAAGAAAATTTCCTCTATCAAAGTTCTAAAATTAGTCTGTAACAGCTGAAGAGTAAGTTTTTTAATTTAATCGAAATTTATTTGTAATTATTTATAAGGCATTAAAATTTATAAGGCTTAAAATGCAGTTATTTCATTCAAATATTTTGCAGTGGAAATGTTATTTATGAATTGATGCAAAAAATTGGGGAAATATTTCTCACTTGCTGTTTTGCACATTCCTTAAAACTAGAGTGACAATTATAAGTTCTTTTAAAGTTAGGAAATGATTAAGAGTTTTAATGTTGCTCTATAATCTGCTTCTTTTAAAACTTGTATATATAATTGTTAAAACTATTTAATTTTATAGGTATCATTTAGCTGTACAGATTGATAATACATATTATTTTATAAAAGAGCTACTGCTTATAAGAAAGTATTATTCTAACATATTTTGAACAAATTTTTATGTATTTATATGTTGTAAAAAATAAAAGTATTTGTCAGTCTGTAATCTATATATGTATTTTTAACATCATCTAGATTGATTCAAATAACAAAACGTTAATTGAAAATTTGACTACCCATTTATCTGCTGCTGCTATTGCTTTACACAAGGCTCAAGAAAGTAGTAACCAAGGAGCTGCAGTAGAAAAATCTGTGATTTCTGGTAAAATATGATCTTTTATGCAAATGTTTTAGTATTATTTACAGTTAAAGTAGTTAAAACATATTTTCTTGCTGATTTGTTGAAAAAGTTATTACTTCTGTTGTAGTAGCTTAATTTTTATTATGTGTAAAGAGATTGTATCTCTATGAAAACAAAATACCCTGGCACTGTGCTCGATAAAAACTAAATGTATCAAATTGGATTGAGCCCTATATATATTTCCTTTTTTTCTGTAAATTAAAACAAGTGTAGTGTGTAAAAAAATTATATCGGAAAATATACTTATATTTCAACATTAAAATGGGATATAGTAAACTTCAAAATTTTTGGGCAAGATGGGTTGTGGTCCTAATATGAAGAAATTTATAATAATACTTAACTCAGTAATACTCATGTCAAATTTCTCAGGTACATGAATTCTTCTTTAGATAATAAGCTGCCCATATGTGGTTTTAATTTTTAATCGTATAATCCATTATATCCAATATATCCCATTACCATTTGAATGCATAAATGTTCTTTTGGTTCTGAATATTTATTCATCCAAACATCTGAAATTAATTACAAGTAACTGTGAATAGTCAATTTTGTATCCCATCAGAACAGGGCAACCGTCAATATACTTCCAATAACATAGGTGGAATGTCAAAGGTTTTTTTTATTTTTATTTATTTTTTTTAATATTGTTTTGCATGTTTTTATAATTTTCTTTTCAAAATGTAAGTAAAGCATTTAAAAGAATAGTATGTTTGCTGATTTCAATTCTTTTAACCATGAAATATATTTTTAAGAAATTTAATGTCTTAAAAAAATGTTTATTATGGAAATCCTTTTTGAATTTATTTTCATTTTGAATCAGTATTCTGTAGTAATGTAAAAGTAATTTGGCAACAAAAATACGCAGATAAAGAAAAGATTTAAAAATTTATTTTTTCCATCAATTTTATCCTAGAACCAGCCATTTCAACTGGGTAATTAATGTTTCAAAGTGAATGTTTTATTTATATCAAAATTTAAATTAATTTTTAGATTATATTACACATCACTATAAACAATTTTAAATGCATGAAAGTGCTGTAGTAGGCAATTTATCCTTGGTTTTGGCTAAAGGAAAATTATACCTACATTTTAAAGAGAACCAAGACATCTATTAAAAATTAAAGAATGTGACATAAATAAAATATACTTTAATTTTGCAAACAGCCAAACTGTTACTCTAAGCTACAGAATAGATTGGCGTGCGAGAAATGCTAAAAATAAAAATGTAAGAAATATGCCAAATATAAATAGATAAAAATTAAGTAACTAACCAAAACCTATAATAAAGGTAGCAAAACTTAAAACACATATGCTGAACAGTTTCTTACTAAGTTACAAGTTTTAATAATTTTAATTCACTTAGAAAAAGAAATATATCTAATCACATCATATAGAGAACAAAAATGCATTTTATCCCCATCATAACCTTGATCTTTGATTGATTTTACCTGTCTAAATTCTTTCCATGATTTACTTGAATCTCCATGTAAAATTACATGAAGTTTGATCCTTCCATTTTGAAATGCATTAAGAACAAACAGCGATATAGAGAATTTTACATGTCATATATTTTTGAATATAAGCTCATCTGTGTATAAGTTGAGTGTTATTTTTGTTGAAATATATATCAAAAATTCAAAACTTGTATATAAGTAAAAAAAAAAAAAAAAAAAAAAAAAACCTCTGTAACATTTACACTAAGAAGCCAAGTGGGTTAATGTGAAATTTTTTCCAATCAGATCAGTGTAAAATAAAGTGCTAGATGTTTAAAATTTTTACTGCCAGGGAATCCAATTTGGGAACATTTGAAGTTACTTCCATCAGCTGCATTTCGAGATAAATGCGAAAACATTTCTTATTACGTATTGATACCAGTAAAGACAGCAACTCAAATTTTTACTTTCAAGTATTATTAGGTCTTTTAGTTAATTTCAAAATTTTAAACCACCTTTTATTGATTATTGGTGTGGCACCCAGTTTCAGAATTGTGACACTAAACTGGTGTGACTGTTTTTACTTATTAGATGCCAACAACGATAATTTCAACTCTGGTAATCCTATGTGAAGCTAAGTCTTTTTTATAAATTTAAGTGATATAGACTAAAAATAATTTAGAAAGTGCTCTTTTTAGCAATTTATTGTTTATTTCTAACTTAGGGAGAAGTGTGTTTTTTACAAGATAAATTATGTTTAGCTTGTTTTTTAAATGTCTCATTTATTTTTGGTGATTTTTTGGTCACCAAGGAGGACCTATTCTATATCTGTTTCACAGATGTGTACATAAACCAATTATCCAATTTTAGCTTTATTAAAAGCCCTTAAAATCCTCAGCTTATACACAGAAATACACAGGTTGTAGATGTAGATTTGATAAGATTATCTTTTTTTTTACACATGCATACAAATACAGATGTTTAAATTATTTTCAAGCATGTTTGATCTATTTCCTTTTTCTGTTTTCAGGTCTTTCAGTGGACAAACTCCCTGCAAAGTCCAATCCTGCTTCAATAAGTGAAGTCCTTGACACAAAAAAACTTGTAGATGTAAATAATTCTTTTTCAAGTAACTCTGAAATATCTGGCAACACTACTATGTCAGGTTTGAAAGATGCACTATTAAAAGTTCTTGCTGTTCAGCAGAATAGTGCTGCATCATCAGGTATTAATTTCCAGAATAAAGGTGTAAATAATCCCTCACTAAAGCCTTCTAAAAGTGAGAATTTGAAAGAGGGTTTTCGGGAAAGTGGCATAAGTAATTCTAGACAGTTTACAAAGGTACAAGGAAGTACATTAGGATTTCCATTTAAAAAATAAAAAAAAATCTCTTTTTTGTCTCTAAAGGTATAATGAGGGAAGGTCTACAATAAATATTTTCTGACATCGCTGAATAGAGAATCATTATGTTATGTAATACTTGCTATATTTAACACATTTTCTTGCACTCTTTGCAAACCTGTTGACATTTATTATTTTTAAGATGTTTATATATTTAATAATTATGGTGCTGAATAATTCTCATTGAACTGTTATTCTATAATATGTTTTATATTTATAACTAAAGCAATGTCTTTCACTTGCAGTGATAGTTTTTCTATTGAATATTTTTAAAACAGAAAAGAAAACTGATTTTTAAGTAATTGATAAATTTTTCTTTTATTGTTTTGGGTAACTGCTCTTTAAATGTTTAAACTGCTTATTGTGTTTTGTATTTTGTGTTTTACTTTTTGTTTTTCATATTCTATTCATCAGTAAAAATATATTAAATTGTTATGGGTTTATTATGGTCAGAAATTTCTTTTAAAATCTGATTTGTGAATAAGAATATTTTCATAATATGTATACATTCTAGGCATTTTTAATGGATTTTCCTTTGCAAATTATTTGTCCATTGACTGCTTTTAAGGTACATTCTCCTTTCATAAATTTCATTATATTGCTTTGCATTCATCTCATTATCATCTTCATTGTTAAAGTGTAGAAAAGAAAGATGACTTAAAATTTAAGTTCCTTTTACAATAATTTGTTTAATGTTAAGAGTAGCCTAGGTTTTTATTGTGATATGAGGTAGGAAAAAAATTTCAAGGGGACAGGAGGATTTTAAAAGATATAATTTATAGTCTATAATATGCATAATTTTTTTTTCAATGCTTGTAGGCTGTAGTAAATATGTATGTGTGGCACATAATTATTATTATTTTGTGTATGTTTAACGTTTATCTTAGTTTACTTTAAATCATTCCATTTGCTCTTTTCCTTACCTTCATTATATCTGAAAATTCTCTCTTTCATTATTACTTTTAATTCACATGTTAACATTTCTTTACAGAGACTCAACAACTGTTATAGTGCTATTTCAGTGTTTAAAGTTAATTGTTTAATGACATGATTTGATTAAGGAGTAAATTATTTGCTTTTGCATTTAATTGTTGTTGTTGTTATTTTATAATGTATTTTTTTCAGTTTTCTCATGAAACTGAATTAATTGTCAATATTATTCTTAAATCTATCATAAATGCTGAATATTTTCAAACTATGTTTTATTCCTATTGTTACTTGATCTGTAGTTACATCTTGTGTGCAGTTCAAACTATGTTTAAAACTTTGAGGTGCGTGTAACAATAGTAATTTTTATATAAATTTAAGAACTTCTATATTTGTAAATGATTAATGAAAGATATTTAACTTTGCAGTTATTTTAGAGAGTTACAAAATCTTAATAACTGAAGTCCACTATACTATATTACAATTCATAAACCTAAATATTTAAAATGAATCTATATCAAATTATTTCCTGAATTAAATTTCAGAAAGTTAACTATAAATTTAATCATATTATAAAAACATAAAACAGTGTTCTATATGTATTAATATTTAAAGCTACTCATATCTGAAATTGATAAGCTTTATGATTCCTAATAATCATATTATTTGTATCAAAAGTCTAAAAAACATTGACTGTATTATGAATGCAGTTTTCTTATTTGTAATCCAAAATCACAAGAAATTGATTGGAGTATAAAAGCATAAATCTGCATCCTATATACATTAATATGTAGTACTATTCAGGTCTAAAATTAATAAGTTTTCAGTATGTATTATAATTCTGAATAATTATGTTTTGAGTGTCAAAAGTCTAAAACAATTTTGGGTTACAAATGCAGTTCTTATCTTTAACAAATGTTATTTTCCTACAACAGCACTATCAAGCATTTCTCTGTATCTTACTTTGTCTTATACAAATATTTTGGGAGCCAAAGAAAGGTTGTAATTAAAAAGTCAGTTAATTTTGTTGATTTATTTACACAGAAAAAACATAATTTTAAAGTGAAAAAAAAAATTGCTAAATCTCAATGATAACTTTGTGGATGTAATTGTTTGTCAGTGATATCTTTTTTAGATCCATATCAATATTTATTGTTGCTAGTTGAATTATATTTTCTAGTGTATAGTAATTTTTAAAGGAGTTTCTATATTTAGACTTGATATATTTCATTTCAAAAAATGCATACTCATGAATGTACGTACTTCCAAGCATAGAAATATTTGGAATTCCAAAATCTTGTAATATGAGATTATTAGTCTGAAAGTTTGAATAGTTTTGTACCCAAAACTCCACTAGGTCTAATAAATACATCAGCCTGAATATCTTATAATTCTGTAATATACTTAAGTTCTATCAAGTTAATAACAGTGTTTAATGTATTGAATAAATAGAAAATAACTTTAAAATCATCATATTGAGAAAATCTTGCATTGAAGTTTTCAAATAGGATATTCAGTTTTGGCATAAATTTATTAAAACTGCACAGCAAAAATAATTGAAATTGACTAAAATTTTTATTGAAAAAAATTGATTTCCTTAGCAAGCTGCAAAACTTAAAGAAAAAAGGCCCCACTGGCCATTTGTTGTTTATCACTGTTACATAGTTATAACTGCTCTTTTAACTAATGGCTTCAAAAGTTATAGTTAGTTACACCTGTATTATTTTAGATTAAAAACTTCCATTTAAAATGTGGTTAGAGTTACCACACAGTCTAATTATTTTGTACTTTAGTCATAATACCCCTTCTTTTCCCTATCATTTTGATCTCCCCCTCTGTCGCTATTTTAGTTGTAAAAGAAAAAGGGAAACGCATTAGTACACTTCTTTGAACTGTTAGAGGAAACATTAATTCATGTAAACAATAATAATAAGAAGCAAATATATATGTATTATTCATTTGGAATTATCTGTCTTTCAGCATTTAAAGAGCAGTGGGTATAAATTTGCTATATTACACAACAGAGATTATTTTTAATAATTTTTGCTTTCCTGGTTTATTTGTATTGGTAAAAGATATATTTTATTACATAATATATAAGATTTATCAAAATTTTTTTATATAGAAGTGGAATATTTAGATTAAACAATTTTAAGTTTTTAATACAGTTTATATATTTGTTTAAAAAAATTGATTAGTAAATGAAGAATTAGTTTTTGAAGATATCCCTACATGTAGATGTTTCTAAAATCAACATAATGTGCCATTTGCTTATTTAAGATTTAAAAATGTTTTCCTAGATTGAATATATATATATATATATATATATATATATATATATATATATATATGTATGTGTGTGTGTGATCACACACAGATAATATAATAGAATCCATTTAAAATAGTATTGTTCCCTTAAAATTGTATTTTATTTATTTTGAAATCTCCTTTGCACACGCATAAAGATTTTTATAAAATAGGAATAAAGCATAACTTTTGAAATGTGTATTCTTGCATTTTACTAGATTATTATTTTTCTGCTTCATGAAGTATTAATTTATGGCAACACTTACTTTGTGATTCATTCTTTAATTAGCCAACTGAAACACTGGATGTGGTTTTGTAAATATTTGTATTTTTTTTTAAATGTATGTATATGAAGTTTGATATACATTTTGTTTAATTCATAATTGAAATTTAATTTGAAAAGCAAACATTGTGATGTAAACAAATTTTCTGAATAAAATTTATGTGCTGTCATTCAGTTTTTAATTTTCCTGTGTCCGTGTGGATGAAGAAGATATGAAAAAAGAAGCCGGGCAACAGAATCTGTTAAAAGCATCTTTCTTGTGTCCACTTTTTAAAATTAATGGACTTTATTTTGAACAATATTATTCCCATAAAATTCTATTCTTATTTATTTAAGTGTTAAATATCTTTGAAATTGTACATTTCACTTACTGATGTGTTTTGTGTAGAGAAATATATATTTGTACTTGTTTCATGCTTTTCTGCTTAAGTTCAGGTAAGATTCTGTATTAATTTTATTTTTGAACTCTTAAACTTGTATACCTTTTTCTGATAAAACAGAAATTTTGGTGTTTCAGCGCGTAATTGAAAGAATAATTAATGAATTAAAGTTTTCTTAATGCTGATAAACTTTTTTGTTTATCAGCATTAAGTAAACTTTAATTCATTAAGTACTAGAATGTTAAATTTTTACCACTTTGAATATTTTGTACAGTATAAATTTTTAGCAGTTTAAATAACTGAAAACAATCATTTCATGAATAAACATAACAACTTACCTAATTTTATTTCAATCATAAATTTTTGAAAATATTTTGTTTATTAGAAATAAGTTCTTTGATTGTTCTAGTATTTTGACTAATATAATTTGGTTAATTCAAGAGTGCAACATTCTGTAAGTAAGGCTTTCATTAAATATGTGTTGTTTACATTTTTCTTTTCTGCTTAACCGCATGTTTCTTCTTTGGAAACATGTGGCTTCTTCTTTTGGGGATTAATATTTAAAACTTAATGTTGGGAATTTTCTACAAAAGTTCATTTTTAAAACATTTAAATACAAAAATTAGAAAAAAAGTGCTACTTTGCCACAATAGTTTTTTAGTGAAAATGTGTAGAGGAAAATTTACACAATTTAATATAATAATAAGAAGTATAATATAAGTGCTACGTTTTTTAATAATAGAAAGAAGAAATATAAATAATATCCCTCTCCCTCACAATATTAAGACAACATTATTGTATAGTTATAACTATGAATATATGTATTCTTATATGCTTGTTGTATTAATGTATGAAATTACATGTGTGAAATGTAATTTTCTGCAATGTTTAGGTTGAATTCAAATAAAATTCTGCCACTCATTAGATATTTTAAATTTAATTATATATTGAAAAATTAACTCAATAAAACATTTTTAGAAGTTTATATGTTTTATTAAATATATATATATTTAATATTTAACTGACTTTAGTAAATATTTTGTATAACCAAAATGTCTTATGCTTGCCATTTAATTCATTATTTCCTTAAATTTTGTTTATGTATTATTTATGCACGTGTAGAAATGTAATACTTTACTTCTGTTGGCATGATTGATGCTATCTTTACAAGGCTCATTTTATTCAGTTATAAAAATTGTGAAATTTTTATACCTCAGCCAATTAACCTGTTCTTTACAGAAATTTCTTTTGTATAATCTTAGTTTTAGCTATAGCATAACTTTAAAAATATCTACGTTAAGTTTTAAATGAATTAAGTAATTTTGCAGCAGTTTAATGTTTTTGTTTGTGAGATTTAAAAGAAAAATGTTTCAAGTTTAAATATAATATTAATATATTTACAGAAAATCAAACTAAAATTTAACAATTTATGGATATTTACATTATTAAAGTATAATGTGACCTAATTACATCCTACCCTGTTAAATTTTCTTTATTCATTATTGATCCAGTAGTATGGTTTAATATCCGTGTGGTTTTGAAGTTATTTGTTTATCTATCATTTAAATGCTGTATGCTTCCTTGTGTTAAAAATCTTTTCAATTACATCTAAACATTCCCATGGGCATTTTTTAAGACTTCATACTTACGGTTTATTTTCTATTCCAATAAATTTAAAAAAAATTGTTTAAAATGTGTATGCTGGCATACATTGAATGACTGAGTTCTATTTTTCTTTCATTTAAAATCATGCCTGAATTGCTAAAAATAAATTCCCAAAACTTTAACAGTACTAAAGCTTATATATATATATATATATATATATATTTTGTTGTTATTTCTATTCACGTTAATGATTAAAATATGTGATTTGACTTCAGTTACTCTAAAAGAAAGCTAATTTAAAAAAAAAATATGGAATGATCTTTAGTTTTAGTTAGTTTCTGTAAAGTTATTTTAAATCATAGGTCAAAAGATCATTTTTTAAATTGATTTAATTACTTTATCATTAAGAAATAATAGCTTATAATAAGAAGAAATTTGATAAATTCAGACATGTGGATATTCCTTTCTAAGGTTTACTTCAGGGGTGGCCAAATTTTTATTTGTTACTCATACTATTTTTTTTTTTCAAGCAGGGGGAGGGGTGTTAAACGCATACTTGTAGGTATCTGCATATCTTTTTTAAGAACACTTACATGTTGGTATATTCAACAAAACCTTTTTAAGGTATTCAAAAATATTAAAGTACATATGATATTGCAAAATCTTTTCATATAAGACATTGATGACTGTTTATTACTAACTCTAAAGCTCGTATAAATAATTGTTTTCTAGTTTTGATCCTGAAATTTAAACAATTCAAGAGATTATGGAAATAGAAAGAAATATATTGTATTAGGATTATATTGAAACAAACTAATTTCAAAATTTTCCAAGAAAATTACAAAGAAAAAAATAAATAAAAAATTATTGTTATTTTTAAAAAATGCTTGGCTTTGTGTAATTTTATTAAGTTCTTCAAAATTTTCTTCATAAAAACTGAAACTAATTTTTTAAACATGAGTAGTCACCAAATAAAAGTTTATCACTTGTAAATAATAATTTTGAATTTGTACTATTTTAATTTTTATTATATTTAAATGAGCTCTGAATTCATAGCTATAGTTTGTCAGTTGGCCTCTGAAAACCTTGTGGGCTACTGGTTGAGCACAATCATCTTGGCCACCCTTGATTTACTTTTAGAACTTAGGCTAGTTAGTTTTCACATAACACCAATTCTTTTAACCCTTTAAAAAGTATTAAAATTGTATTGTGTTATGAAAGTAATGAAAGAATTTTTGTAGATTTTACTTTTAAACACAGTTCTATTCTATTATTTTTAATTGAACTTCTAGAACACAAGAGTGATGGTACATCATCTTTAAGCATTTTCCTTTGACAATTTTTAAACTTTTGTGAGTAATTTTAACAACTGTAAAAACTTTACTGTATAAAATACATATTTTTTTTCATTAAATATTGAACAATGAATTTAAAGTGATTAGAACAAAAGTACACTTTCATGAAATGTTTGATTTGAATTTTTCCTCATCAACTGATGGAATTTAAGATGTACTTTAAATCAATACTATCTCTCTTATTAAATGCTTTTAAATTTTAACTATCTTAGTATTTTCATTCTCTTGCCTGTTTTTATTGAAAGCTTGTAAGAGTACTTCCCAAAAGAATCAGTACTTTCTGAAATGTATATGCTATATTACTTTGTGTTTTTTTCATCATAATTAGGTTCTTGGTTATGATTGCTTACAGTACCTCCTAAGCATAGTAACATGGACAGTTTTTGGTCACAAAAACAGTTTAAGTGTTTATTGTGTGTGAGGTATTTAAAAATTTTATATTGAAAGTGCAGATAAGACGTGTGCATATTTTGTCTATTAAATTTTCGGTTTCAAAAGTGATGGCATTTACTATGACAAGTTTTTCAAGAAATGTGGTAATTTTGTGGAAACAATATACATTGATTTGTGACTGTGCGATAGTGAAATATTTACCATTGCTGAATTGCGAACAAGATAAATTTGTGCAACTATGCCTGATATATGTTATGTGAAGATAAGGAATTCTGGTCTTTGGTACTTCAGCTACAAAAGAGGTCTGTATGACTTTCCGTTGTTTCTTTTCTTTTTCAACTCTGAATGATTTACAAGCGTGTGTCGGATGAAAGCCATGATCCATGAAATGCTTTTATGTATATATATTAGCTACATGGTTTATTAAAATCTGAAACAAGTATAAGTGTAAAATTGATGTTAACCAATTACATATTTTTTAAATCAACCTGCTCAGAATTTACTAAGGCAAAGAATTGAAATTAATTTTACACAAACCTGTTAAAAATTAAAAAAAAAAAAAAAGTATTAGGTAATATAATTTAGAATTTTATCTTTGAGAATTTTCAGCATTTAATGGTGAAAGATATAGAAGGGATCACATTCATTTATCTTTAATAAGGATCAGTTTTGTATTAAGAAATAAAGTTGCTTTTAAAGACATATTTTGGAAAATTTAAGCACTTCTGTAATTACATATTCTGTTTATATTATGTTGATAAGGTTTTAGTAATTTATGTAACTAAAATTATGTTTTGAAAATAATAGGTATGGATATTAATTGAATAATTCTAAGTTACTAAAATGACAAGGTGTTATGTGGAGAGGTTTTCAAATTTTATACAGATACCCTTTTAAAAGGAAAACATATTTTATAGTTCATTACGAAATCATTTATCTTGGTTTTATGTTAGCTTCTTAAATTTGAACACATAATTACTTAGATATTCAATTTTAAAATGTGGTTTTGATGAATAAATCTCTTGCAGTTGATATTAAATAACACACAGTTCTGCTTTTTGTTTAATTATATTATAATTATGTTACTATACAAAGTATACGGAATATAAACATTTGCATAATGTATAGTACATTCTTGTGCTTAAAAAAGTACTTAACAACTTATAATTTTTTCTTATGAAGTGTACCTGTACTATATCATAGACTGGATCCAGCTTTTCAGCAGAAAGTTGCAAATAATAAAATATTTCCTGATTTTACAGTTTTCGGGAAAATTTAAGGTCTTGATTTCCACATGTGAGCTGTGGTAGCTCAGTTGGAAGAGGCATTGATCTCATAACTGAAGGGTTTTGAGTTTGAGGCTCGAGCCAGTCAAAGGTCTGCCTTGTTCACTAGTGGCAGCAAGGGCACGTAAAATGCGTTCATGGCCGCAAAATTTTCCAAGTTCAAACAATATATTTGGAGGAGGTAGACCAAGTTTAAGTCTTTTGCTTGGTCCCTGGTTCTAAATTAGGAGGACCCTTCAGGGGTAATGTTACTTGCATCCAGAGCATTCCTTAAGCTGCACATACTCCCTGGATGGTACTAATTCAGTAACAACTTTGCAGCTATGTTTGCCATAAACATATCTGTATTGCCAGCTGTAGTGAGGGGAAAAGTTTCCTTAATGTTACAGAACAGTGTTTCTCAAATGCTGAATCAAAACCAGGGGACCAAATGTAGATGAAGGGTCACAGAAAATTTTTTATTTTATGAAAATCTACTCTTTGAAAAATAACCTGATTTAAATATGCTCCCAGTAATGTTTTTAGATATGTATCTATATCTAGTGACTAACAATTAATTACTTCTAAGTAACTTCTGTTTTGTAGTCAAGAGTGTCTATTTTTTAGTACAAAAGGTAATGAGGATCCTAATGTTTTTTGTTGGAGCAGCCTTCTTGACACTTAAAATTAAAAATGCAAAATCCTTTGTATTTTAACAACTGTGAATTTTAAAATATTTCCAAGTGTTAAAATATGTCAAAAACGTAAATATTTTTTAAAAGATTAGAAAATAAAATTTACTAACAGAAAAGGGTATTTCTACAAAAACTATGTATATATATATATATATATATATATATATATGTATGTATTTC
The DNA here is from genome assembly GCA_032207245.1 of Pardosa pseudoannulata. Lineage (NCBI taxonomy): Eukaryota > Metazoa > Arthropoda > Arachnida > Araneae > Lycosidae > Pardosa > Pardosa pseudoannulata. The sequence goes on along the minus strand of CM063506.1, from coordinate 158,652,433 downwards.
TTAATAATTTTATACAATACTTTGCACTAAAATTATCTCTGCATAAAGAATTAGATATCACCATTATTAAAAATCAAATTCTAGTCACTCTAGTTTTTATTTATTTAACATCCAAAATTTATTTTAGCAATAATCATTTGCATTTGATTCAACAATAAATGGAGCACTGTTATGAAGAGTGAACTTAGTATTATCATTTAACATGAATTCTAGCAACAAATTCTGTTACAAACATTGTTGCTGAATTAGGGTGTTTAGTAACTGAAAATTATAAGGATCAGAGAATTATCGGGGATTTTTTTTTTTAATAAAATTAATTTTTTTGAAAAACAGTTTGAAGAATAATGAATTTTGCCATTTAAAATAATAACAATAATAATAAATACTCTCCAGTCGTAGACTATGCATTCTTTTGAAAATGCTTAATCATTGCTAAATAAGTGTATGGAGTGATGAAAAACAGAATCTTCAGAAAATAGAGCAATTGGAACAAAATTAAAATAATAATGTGCAATTTTCAATTAATATATTAGATTGCATTATTTAAATATAAATAAAATGTCAAAAAGCAGAACTGCAAGAATTGGGATAGTTTGCATGGGAATTATCAGGACAAAATTTCAGAATTTCTAATGATTTGTTCCTATACACCCTGTGCAAAGTAAGAATCAACAAAACAGTCTTTTCAAGCTTACTGGGGAAATGACATTAGTTAAAAATAGGTTGTCATTGTTGTCTTAAGACCTAAAATTGCTAGATGACTAGAGACACCACGATACTTCTCATTTGGAATTTTTTTTATAATTTTTACTTTTCTATTATTTTAGAGATAAATAAATAATTCCTCTTTACAAGCACAACAGCCCTTTACAGGCCTTCGCTGCCAAATAAACAATTACTAATAGTTAAAAAAAATTCTTTCAACTTGTTTACAAAGAAAAGGGTATAAATATCTGAACCCTTAAAAAGAAGTTTGAGAAATGCAGCATTGCATGAGTGTTTTCCAAAAACATAATTTTCCTTTTTGCAAAGTTTGAATGTTAAATAACCAGGTCATGAACAGGTCCTGATTATCGCACAGGCACTTGGGGCACGTGCCCTGGGTACGAAAATTTAGTCGAGTGCTTTAAACACATATTAAGTGGGGAAAAATTGCAAACATATGCTGTCATCGTTAAGTTTTAATAAATTATTGTACGAGGTAATTGTGTTTGTCATGAACTCTATTGTTTCCTATTTACTTTAATTTTACTGTTAGTTACCTGATAATTAATTTCATCAACAAACCTGGTGCTCTTTTTATCCTATGGGTTTATTGCATATTTATAAGACAGACAATTAGCAACGTACCACTATAAACCATTAAATCATCTTATCAATTTAAATTATTTTTAATTCTATTATTAATATTTATTTTCTGCACCACAGAGCTTGTGAGTGTGACAAGGTAAAAATCAAAAGTGGGTCACTCTAGGTCTTTAAAATCCTTAATTTTTAGTACGGCTAAACAGAGATGATAATGATTACGTAAAATGAAAATTTGGTGTTTTTGATTTTGAAAATTACTTTAATGCTAATTTCTTAAATATGTTTGCTAATTCAATGTTATAATTTTTATATGACTGTAATTATGATAATAACTTGTCACTATAAATTTTCAATGGGGGTGGAGGGCACAAAAATTGGAGTGTGCCCTGGGCACAAAAGTATCTCATTCAGGCTTTGGTCATGAATTGAAAAAAGTTCAGGAAATGTTGTTTGAGAAATATTTGTTTGTATTGTAGAGGAATTAGGGTGGATGGAGAGGGGAGGAAGCTTGTTGTTCTATAATATTATTATAACCTTTAATCCAAATAAGTATCTTCAGTTTTAACTGAAAACTGTCTTTTTCTACATACATTTGATATTGTGAAGGTAAATAGTTTTTAGTGCCTGAACGTCAACCAGGTGGCAACATTAAGTCGAAGAGTCCCTTTTTTTTTATTTAACTACAGTGAATTTAGCATTAGAAGGCACATGGAAATCCTTTCAACCCCAATCCACCAAGCATGCATATTGTTTTATAAAATTCAATAATATAAACATATATGTGTATGTGTGCGTGTGTGTAGATATTTATATTACAGGTATATTTATCTGGATATAATGCTAGAATATGAAAAAGAAATGCATATGTAAGTCGACATTCTTTGCAGTAGCAAGTAGGCAGGTTCCTTGAGTTCTAGTGTTAAGTTACTAAATTTGTGCATGTATATTAAAGTATGTTTGCATGATCTAATTGCATGCCTAATTATAAATTAAATTTTTTTCCACAGAATAATAGCAACATTTAAAATCAGGATTAAAAAATGATTAATTTTCGCTGATTATTTTTATATTTTACCAGAACTGATATTTGGATCTATAATTGATTTCACTTGTTCCATACATTGCTTTAATTTTTTTTTTTAAAATAAAAATTTTTTTTTCGGAAGTATTTTTTTTAAGTCCAACGAGGCAGTCAGTAATATTTTCACTAGAGATTTTTATTATTCCTATTTTTCAAGTTTTAACATTAAAGACAAATTACTTCTACGGTTGGAATCAACTGTCGTCGTAGTTTGGAGAATGCGATTTACAATTCTTCGTATTTACTTTTTAACATGTATTACATTTACTTATACCTAATATTACATTTTTTATTAGTTATAATGTGTGTAGGGAATTTTGACAATCCGTATTCAGGTGTCATTATGTTTGAATTCATATGAATTAATTTAGTAATATAACTTTAAGTAAGATATGTACGATAAATCATTACTGCTGTTATCGATCGTTTGTTATGAAAGTAGTTTTTTTTTTTTTTTTTTTTTTTTTTTTTTAATTCTCGTTTCGCGAAAGTCTGCTTGACTTCGTTACGTAATCTAATTTACTGAGGAATTTTCAGGCGTTTAGGGAATGGGGATGGAAAGAAATCGGCTGGCTTAAAAAATATATAAACAGAGCGAGTTACGTGAATTTTTTGACCATTTTTACGACCAGTGAATAGCTTTGTGAATTTAAATTTTAGTGAGGTTATTTCTTTAATGGAATAGAAAATTTTCATTTTACTAAAGACTTACCGTGTACGCATAACATGTGAATTCTTCATGGTAACGGACTTGCTACGTCATTGTTTTTATGGCAGAGAAATGATTAAATTAACAATAGTCCAGCTTTTGAATATTCGTAACGATCAGTGTTTGCTTTTAAAGTTCGTGGGATGTACTGTCCATTGTTTAGTATGAATTTCAAATTGTTACAAACATCCATGCCAGCAGTGGAATTCGAATCCTTAGATTGGTTCATTGGGTGTATTGTAGCCCTGTCGTATTTTCGCAGTATACAAATATTAGGCAGTGAATATTTTTGTAGGCTGAATATATAGTTCTGACATTGTGTTGTGATCTTTCAGTGTAAGCAAACAGATAACGAATATTTCAAGCACTGTTATCTGTGTTTGCGTATTAAATGTATAGTGAAATATTCCCTTTGCAACAGTAAAAGTATAAGATTTGGTGCGAAAGTCCTGCTGTTTTTATTAGTATTATTAGCTTTCATTGCTCTCGATTATATAAATTAGTAAATTACCTGTTGAGATATTGTGTAGATTGCTGAAAAGGAGCTTAACACAAATAGTAAATATCGATTCTCTGAACGACCGAATGGGTAGGGCGCTGTTATTCTGTACCTAAGTTCGTGGTTTTCTACCCCGTTACTGGCATGGGTGTTCGTAATGGTTCCTAATCGACTTTAAGTAGTTGGGCCCGGTCTCATTAGGAAAAATAATAAAAAAGGCCCCCCTCCGTGTAGGGGAAAAAAACCCGACCAATTCATCAAGGAAAAAAAAAAAATTTTTTTTAATGGTGTCGTTTGGTGGTTCACTAAATAAAATTCTAGATATTAATGCTTTCATTTGTTTTTGTACATAATAGTAGAATGTATCAATATATTTATGCTCACCTTCATGCCATTTTGGTGCTTTCATTTTGCCTTACACAAGAGACAGTTTCGCCGAACGATGGCCGAATGCATAAAACTGTTCTTCGGTACTAAAATTCGTGGGTTCGATTCCCAATTTTGGTATGATATTCATAGCCATTCGGAATTGACTTTAAGCAGTAGGTCTCGGTCTCCTAAGCCTTCATGCAGAAAAAAAGCCAACCAACCAAGAGACAGTTTCACTTAAATTGCGTTATACTTATCACTACAGGCTTTTTTACCTTATCAAATAAATCATTTTTTAAACCAACAGTTCGGGTCTGGATATGAAATTATTTTGCTTTTAAAATGTGATCTCGTAATATTTATTCATTTTCTCTGTCAAGTTTCTTAGGCAATATTTTTTACTGTTATAAAAATAATTTTAATGATTAATAAACCATGAAATCCCAGTTAAATGTGGTAGGGTGTTTTACAGTTATTTCACATGCTGGAACATATACTCATTTAACCATCAATAAATGAGTAGGTCGCAGTTTTCTGGCAGCAGAGTTCGTGGGTTCGAATCCTACTACTTGCACGTACTTTCGGAATTTAATTTAATTAGTAGGTTCCGGTCTCATTAGTCCTCGCGTAAAAAAAAGACCGTTGCTCTCCAAATCACTTTAATATTTAAAATAATGTTGAAACGGGGGAAATTCGAACTAAGAATTTCCCCGCTATCTTTAGTTAAATAAAAATATTTTCATTTTTAGTCATTGGAAAAATCAAAACGGTATCCCATAAGATTACGCCTCAACCCTGAGAATTCGAATTTTTAATCTTTTCCCGCCTTTCTTGTGACAGTCTTATGTAACATTTTTTTCCACTTTATGAAAGATTTCTACCGTTGTATTATAATTTCCCTCTCGGCATATATTTTTTCCCTTATTCCTTAGGGGTCGTAGTTTTTATTTCCTCTAAGCGGGATTCTTTTACAACTGAACTAGGTTTGTAAAATACGTTGTTCTGTATGAGTTAGAAATCCCTAAAGGTACTTTTGATTCTCTACCTTGTTCAGAATTTAAAGTATGGTTGTGCACTATAACATTCCGCCCTCTCACCCCCCCCCGTTCTAAAAGTCGAACTCCAGAAGTACACAGAAAGGAAAATGTTCTTAGCTTCCTCGGCCAATTCTCTAGCTCGGAATTCACTGGTAATATGTACATATAAAACTTGTTCAGATAATATTGACTGAACATGATACAAACTCAATATTTGTCAGTTTTGAGTCATTTGGTACTCCCTAGTAAATCTCTTTCGTGTAGCAAAGAGTAGACCATAGCGCTCCAAAGGAAAGTCCCGAGAAATCTGGCCGGGTGATGCTTGTTTTACACAGAGCTTCCCAAAGCTAATAATCGTTTACAATCTTAGAATTCCCTCTTCTACTAAAAGGTCTAAAGCAATGATTCTCAACCTTTTGGTCAGCTCCCCCCCCCTTTGTAAAGATATAGTAATTTAAAGTATAGGGAAGGAGCAGTACTCAATTATAAAAGGTAAAATGTTTAAATAAACTTCTTCAATACAGTTAGACAACAGATTTTTGTTACTGAGCCACATCAAGCGAATGCTGGTGATTAAATGTATTTTTCGAATGTTGGTCCGATTTCAAACATGAGAACATCCGGTGGGGAAAATTTCTGATTCTGGTACCGTCGCATAAGTTCGTTTTATTACTGGTAAAGCGTGTAAATTACATGATTAATGCAATAAATTTATTTGGTATTTTAAAATAAAGTTTGAAAGTCCCAACAGTTCATTCCCCTACCGCCCGAAACAAGTTCACTGCTCATCAGCAGCGTCCCAGTCTTCTCCAGGCCGAATGGTAGAGCGCTGCTCTTCGGTACTTGAGTTCGCGGGTTCGAATCTCGCTGCTGATATGGATGTTCGTACCCGTTCGGAATCGGATTTAAACTGTTTCGGTCTTATTAGCCCTCGTGAGCAAAACATTAAACCATAGCCGATTTTTTAGCCGAGAGCAGGGGTATTTGACCTTTTACATTTTGGGAACTCTTTGAGGTTATCGTTTACTTGAAGGGAACCTCTTGATCAAAGAGCAGAAGAAATAGGATATCTTCCTCAAAATATACACAATTGTTATTGCTTCTTCATTTTATTATAATACGATATTGAATGGTAAGATAGCTAATGGGATTTTCTTCTTTTTCTTTTTCTTTCGTTTTCTAAAGTATTCCCAGATAATTTAGATACGTAGGCCTTTTCAGAAACGGACAAGGGGAGGCAAAAAGAGCGGAGACTAATGTGTTAATATGGGACGTAAAGCGTCTCGATAAGTGTGTTGTAAAGCGCGTGACTCTTTTACGAAATTTAAGATTTTGTTTTATCCATAAAGAGCTAGGCGTCGATCTCATTACCGGAGGGTTGTGAGTCCGAAGTTCAAGCCGGCCAAAGATACCCCTTGTTCATTAATGTCTGCTGGGGCATACCAAACAGGTTCGTGGTCGCAGTGTCCTTCAAGTTCCCAAACGATACTTCTGGGAGTCTTCTTGGTCCGTGCTTCTAAATGACGATGACCCAATGGGGGGCAATAAATTCGCGTCCGTAGCATCCTTAAGCTACACGTCCTCCTTGGGTGGTGCTAAATGAGTAACAGCTTTGCAGCCGTGTTTGGCATACAGATATATGTCTGTATTTCCAGTTGCATTAGAAAGAAAAAAATTATTCATAAAATATTAATTTACTTTTACTAGCAAACTGCTTTTAAAAATTCGATTTAAAAGAAAATAAAAATTTTACTAGAATTTTGGAACTGTGACTTAGCAAATAGTGATCACGTGAGGAATCTTGTCAAAATTTCAGAGAACCATAAGGTTTCCCGAAACCCAGATTAATGACATGCTTCTAGGGTTTAATTCTACCCATGAGTTTAAATCTGCTCTCGAGTTTAATTCTACCCCTTAATAGCTTTTCTCCAATTATTTAGTTCAGAGGTAACGCGTTGGTTCATCCCCTTTGCTAGGAGCTCTCAAAACAATTTGTGTGACGGCACTGACTATCATGGGATCGAATCTCATTGCTGACATGGATGTTGTAGCTCTTCAGAAAAAAACTTAAAGATGTACTTGCCCGTCTCGTAGAAAAATAAATAAAAATAAAAAAAGTAAAGCATATATTCAATGTTATTTTTATTTTTTAAACACACGACATTACAGTAATGCAGATTTATAATTCTCTATTTAATTAATTCAAAATAATTTCGGCTGATGTAATATTATTTAAACAGTGCTGCTTGATGAAATATTTAAACCATGCTGTAAAAAGGAATTTAACACAATAGCTAGATATAAATTCTCTGATCAGCCTAATGGGTAAGACGCTGCTCTTCGAATCCCACTGTTCATCTGTATATTCGTAGCCTTTCGGAATAGGCCTTAAGCAGTAGGTCCCGATCTCATTAACCCTCATGTAGCAAAAAATAAATAGAACGTAGCGCTCCAAACCAAACTTATAATTAAAGTAATATCACGAATAACAGAATAGATTGGGCCTCTATCCAGCATTAATAGAATGCTTGAGTTCGAATTTCGCAATTGACATGAATATTTGTCACCGTTCGAAATCGGCTATAAATAATAAATGCGGGCTTGAGTTTTTATATCGGAAAAAGCTAGTCTTGCAATAAACGAAAAGGAATTTTAAGACCTACGACTTAAAGTATACTTACATTTATTCTGAAACTTATTCAAGTTCAAATTATTAATGTAATATTTTTTACGTAGATAAGTTTTACTACTGTTTTTCAGTTTAAATAACATTTTAAAACACCAAGCATTATATATATATTATCTAACTTTAATATTTCCTTAAAAACTTCCTCTCTCCCATTCTAATTCCTCAAAAATCTTTTTCCCAGCCTCTAAAATCAAAGAAGCGTTCTCGGCTTAAAATTCTTTCAATCCATTTCCCAAAGCTTTCTATCCTATAGATGTCAATTTTCTGTCTATTCAACACGTTTCCCAGCTGTCGCCGGCAAATGGCTCCGCGTTTTTCCTGATCTTACACTTTAATTCGCTGAGTAAGTGGGAAAATTCTTTCTGTCTCCGCTCTTGGGTGCACCTCTGTTTGAGCAGGGTGATTTTACCTGTGTCTTTCTCTTGTCTGTCGTTGACTAGTAAAGATGTTCGCTTTAGCAGCTCTAAAATAAAGTTTTAAAATTAGACTTGTGTCGGTCTCTTTCAATGTGGCCAGACTGCACCGTTCGTTATTACTACTAGCGGATGAGGCTTCTCTTTGCCCAGTAACCCGGGCAAGTAAAAATAATAGGGGCTGCATAATTATTGTGACCTGAGGAAATAGTTGTTACACACACACACACACACACACACACATATATATATATATATATATATATATATATATATATATATATTTAATATTAAAATCCCTTATTTACGTATTTTAATATTAATTTAATAACTTTTGTTTATAAAGTGAGTTCGGGATTTGCGCGGTCATTCTGAAATTTCCCTCCAGACACGCTATAGGCTTAATTCAGCCTCTGTCTGTACTACTTTAGCCAGTAGTTAGCTCGTTCTCTTTAAACACGGGTATTTTTATCGAGTGATCAATTGTGCTTAGGGATTATTCGTAGTCTTTTTACCTGAGGAATCCCTACTTGAAAAGCGTATGTGCGGGATCACATTGTCTGTATGCACGAGGTTGTAAAGGTGTTTGCCTGTTGTACGGATTTCATGTTTCTCGCCAGAAATAAACTGTGTTGTGATTTTGAATGAGTCTCGCCCATATTACACACACACACACACACACACATATATATATATATATATATATATATATATATATATATGACTGTAAATTTTACAATTTTTAATTTTACGGTCGGTATCAAAATGCATGGAATAATATTAAAATTTCATCTTTTTTATTATAAATTTCATTTCCAAATAATCAACTTTTAACATTTCTTTCAAAGGTATTGAGTCTGTTGTATGTCTGTGTGCGAAAAAATGCTTTGCTTGTTTACTGTCACCTGTGAGCAAGCAGTATCTAATTTAGTAATATTGTTAAATAACTTAAGGCTGCTGAATAGCCGTCCAATCCTGGCAACCCGGCAGGTAGGCTGCTGTCTTTTCGGTACTAGAAAAGGCTTAGGAATGAAATATGTAAGAACGTAAAGCTCCAGTTAAAGGTTAAAAAAACCAATTAATATTTTTCATTAAAAATTGCTAACATAAAATTATTGTAATTGACTCACTAATATTTTTAAGTCGAGCTCCATGTTTCGCCTATCATCGCATTATATTTCATTCGCCTGTTTATTTTTATTTTTTCTAATAAAACGAGTTTTATATTCCGCATTCAGTTTGTTTCTCCTTTATTTTTGTTGCCACATATCTTAAGAAAGTTTTTTTTCGCTTAACTACATTATTTTGATTTTAAGATATTTTTAGCTGCGTGGTTATAAAAATTTCTTTACGCGCTTTATAATTTTTCTTCGACTGTTTATTTTGACTCTTGGAACCCCGTAGAACATGATTAAAAACCACTGCTTAGAATTACAGATTAAAAATAAAAACGCTTAGGGCAGAAATGGCAGAAATTTATTTGTGCGTATCAACGCTTGGTACATGTTTTAAAATAAATATTTCCACTGATATAAATTATGTCGTAATTAATAGCGATGTAAAAAAAAATTTCTTACGTTTGTTTTTAATGTTGTGTTAAACCATTTCTCAAATAAACTGTCTTACCGTACAATAATCGTGCAGTGGATTAAGTTTGTAATTCCTTACATCAATTCTTAACTATCGTAAATTGGGTTTTCATTCATTATTATTATCATTCGAGGCTGCTATAATGATGTACTGTGTGTACAACTCAACAATTTCAACTGATAATATTGTAAATTTTGAATGCACTCACACACACCTAAGTTTGATTTTATATTTTCTTGTGATGATTTTGAATGTTTATCTTATTTTCTACATACTTGAAAACTAAGACCATTTAGTTTTATTATGCAATCTCAATCCCTTATATTATAAAACATTACTTCCTCTAATTTCTTTACAACGTAATAAAATTTTTCAAGAATCTTTAAGTTATAAATTTATTTTGTTTATCGTCGCGTTCTTTTTTTTCATTAATTATATTTACTTTTTGAATAAGTTGTGTGGAATATCCGCATATAAAGTGTTTCAACAATTATCAGAACAACAATCGAACTGAGACTATTGTTTCAGTTTCCTTCCGACAGATGGCGCCACTAAACTTAAATGAAAGAATGGGTGTCTCATTGGAATTTTATTCTCACAGAATATATATCTTTTATTTATTTAGATTTTAACCAATTATATCTTTGTTCCGCTTTTAAAAGGGCTGTTATAGACAAAATAACATTTTTCATTATAGTTTTCTATAAGCAATTTATAAATTTTATAAACCTTCTAGGTTATTTAAATAGGAACGACGGTTTCATGTAAAATGATAACATTTGGATGTTATTATCGAATAACCTTCCAGTTGATATTAATTAGAAGCGTTAATTTTAGTATGAATTCATTGGCACATATTAAATAATTATTAGGAAACCACTCATGAAAGCTTGTGAAATTCAATATTTCGTATGATAGAGGAAATACAACGCCTTTTTGTAGCATAGGTAGGGTAAATGGAGACCGAATTGTGATATTTATATTTTCGACTTTATAACAATTTATAGATTGCTAAAATATTTTATCTTTCCTTTCCTCCCCCCCCCAGATGTAACCTGGCTATCTATACTTCCTATGTTCCCTCTGCTATCCAGAATACAAAAATAACGATTTTTAAATATTTACTGCTTTTATCGCCCTTTATATTTTATAATAAATGTCATTAAAAATTGTATGAAATAGAAAATATTAATTATAATTATTCACAGTAGGATAATAATTTCAACCATAAAACTAATATTCTAAATTTGAATAGTGATTTGAAATACAAAATAATAAACTATTAAAAAAATAAATGAAGCTAGAGGATTTGTTGAAAGATAACATTGTACAGACAAAAGAGAGCACAAATAATTCATAAAATGGGAAAAAAAACTAGAATACAAATCTTACATTAAAAGTGTATCAAGAAAATCAAATAAAAATTATAAAAACCTCATAATTTTTTTAATCTTAAAATGGACAAAACTTGTAGTTTCTTTTTGTTAGTCTGTATAATTGCTTTTAAATAACTACTATTTGAACTATTTATTTTCTTGAATATTGCCGGGCTAAACTCATTCTATTAACTTTTTTATGAAACCTTAACTAATACTTTAAAAGCTTAATTGAATTTGAAGATTAAAGTTCCTTTGCCAACCAAAGTTCTGTCTACATTTTATGAGGCTTGAAAGAATCAGGGGAATAAAGGGCTAAGCCCAAATAGTTAAGTTGTCTGAGATTCTGCATTCGCAGTATGAAGAATAATAATTTTAATGTTAATTTCCATTTCTATACATTTTCATGACTAGGCATATGTTTAAGATTCTTTATTGTCATTAGTATATATACATTTATTAAAATTGTAACTTGAGAAAATATATATCCTTGTCGATATATTTTCAAGAATTTCATAAAATAAAATATGCCAAATGATGGCCGATTGGTTGGGGTGCTATGCTTTGGTACCGGAGTACGTGGGTTCGAATCCCACTGTTGCATGGATGTTCATAGCCGTTCGGAATCAGCTTTAAGCTGTAGGTCCCAGTCTCATTAACCCTCGTGTTGCAAAACAGTAGACTGCAGCACTCCAAACCAAACCAAACATATATGAAAATATTAAGAGTAGCATATCACTTAAAGTAGAAATTATAAAGTGTTTTAAAGTATATTGTATGATAAAGGCTGACTATTGATACAGTTTGGGTCATTTTTAAGAGCCACTATGTTCCTACTGGTTGATAGATCGAACTAGTTTTTTACATTTTAAAAAACAGACTGATTCTGCTATATTGTTACAATTTTATATTATCATATGAGATTTAAAGTAGATAATTTGTTGGCAAACTGTGTAAGTGTGCTACATTCACTATAATTTCAATCAAATCTAGGGTATGTATCACTTCTTTTTATGTAAAGGGGAATTGGGGGAAGGGGTGATTTATCCATATGACATAGAGTTTTGTTTATTATGAAATTCATTTTAATATCATAGTAATATTTTCTAATAATAATCGCTTTAAAACAGAAATAGAATTTAAATATCACACGTTTGTTGTAAATATCTGCTTAGTATAAAAATTGTGAGCAATCTATATATATTAAATCCTTTTGCTAACAAAGAAAAAAAAAAACATATATAACTCTAAGTTATATTTTTATAGACTATAGGTTAGAATTAGAATATAAAATAAAAGTTATTTTTAATTTATGAAATTTTTATAGTCAATATATAATTCAGTTTTGTATATATATATATAAGAATAAAAATCTTGTTGTTATACTTTATTTGTCCCTCTCTCTCTCTGCTGTTCATGAAAAAATAATCTTTTGTATTATTGGTGCACAAGCTTTAGGTTGCCAGGAACTGGTTAAAATATTCAACTTGATGTTTTAAATATGCAAAAAATCAAGGAGAAAAGATATATCAAGTTATTTAAAAAAAATTTCCTTTTAGTAAGCATCTCTTTGTAATGGTTCATAGTAATCAGTCTTTTTTTTTCTGTTAATAAATATAAATTGTTCTATCTTTTTATCTCTTTAACTTTTTAAAATCAAGATATTAAAAATAATTGTAACATATTTTGTTTAAATGAAAGATAAAATGAAGCCTACCAGTTTTCATGATGCTTATCATGGTGTTATTCTTTAACTTATTTCAGACTTTTCATTTGACTCTTACAACATACAAGATGTTGCAGTACAGTTCACCATTTTGTAGTTGTAAATGAAATTTCTTCTTTCTTCTCTTTTTTGTGTATGTAAAGACAATCATGTATAAGCCTAACACAATAAAAATCTATTTTAATTAGTACTTGTCATGATATTTATAATAATAATTGTCATCTTTCTGATTATTTGTGTAATATCATAGATAAATAAAATTTTCGAAATAAATCATAATGTTCAATAGTATGGAATATTATAATATTTTTTTAGCCTTAAGAAATGTTTAAAAAATATTCTGAAACTATTTTTGCTAAAATATGTGAATTAGTTGAATTGTAAAAGTGGTCTTTCTTAAATTGATGTATTTATATTAAATAGTTATTTCTATAATTCCAAAGTAAAAACACAGGTTAATTGGCTGTATATGTAGTAAATTATTATTTTGCACAAGATCTTAAAACATGTCAAAATTTTGTATATGTATATGAAATGATCAATAATATTAATGATTGGCAATTTTTTAAGTGATTAACTTATGATGAGTGAATGAGTGATTGGAAAAAGTATAAAATTTCAAAACACTGTGAATTAATTTCTACTTTTAATTACTAATATTTAATTGTCTAATAAAAATAGAGGACTGTTCTAATAAATATATACTGTCAAAATACCACCATATTTTGGAATTGCCCATTTAAAATGTGTTTCTAAATTGAACAAGTTTTGAAATAAAACCATTTATTTCTGGTTTTTCAAAAAATAAATAAATACAAAATAAGATAAAATAAATCTTAATTGAAATATTATCCTATTGCCAATCACCCATTTAGTTTATGTCAATAGAAATTTTCCTATGTTAATAGTAAAATTTTTAAGAGCAATTTTTTACTTTATCTTTGTGAGAAATAATAATGAAAATAAGCCAGTTATAATAATTGGTTAATTAGAAGTTTTTTGACAGATGCTGTCAATCATTTTATTCTCTATTCAACTAATAATACTGAAATTTTTAATAGAGATCATCTATTGTATAGAAGTTATAATGATGAGCTTACAAATTGGGTCTTCTTATTTGAAACTAACCTGAGATATAGGTACTCTTGTGTTATCCTATTAGAAAAAGTACTGTTAATGTGGAATACTGATGATAATATGCAAAATTGTCTAAAGGTGGTTGAGTACCGGCCACATTGAATTCCTCTTGCTTCTTTAACTTTTTTGACCACAAACTCCTTCTCATAACAATTAATTACAATTTTAACTGATGATTTTCAACAGTAATGTAAAATGAAATTATCTTGATGTTTAAAGTAATATCTATTGAAATTATTATATCTCGTTTTGAATTATAAAAACATTATTTTTTAATACTATGAGATGGCTGAGCCTAATAGTTGCAATGAGCTTATGTTCACCTCTATGTTTATGATTAACATTTGCAAGGCTCCAAAACCTTTAATTTCTGGTTGATTTCATCTTACACACACACACACACACATATATATATATATATTATGAGGCTCATAACTATATTCAATCTATGTTCTGCTAAATTTGAAGACTGGAAAGCAATTAACTTTTTCATATTGACCCATAATGCAAGATATAAAATGAGTATGTTTTGTAACCAGAATTTGTAGTATTCTTGTTCAAACAACTTCTTATTTGTGAATAATTTAATAAGTTGCTCCTGTATCTAAGTTTATGGATTTATTTACTTGCAAAAAGATTCAACCTTATGTTAAGGATAACAAAATGAGGACAGGATAAAGAGTGTAAAATGTTGATAGCATTAAGCAAGTAAATCTTCGTCTCTTTTTTAGTAAACAGCCAAACAAAAATGGCTACTCATTTATTTATTTTAACATTCATAAAAATTAAAATTGGTCTCAATTATCGAGCTTTAAATATTGTCCATGCACCCTCAAATCTAATTTTCATATATCACTTACTCCCTCAGTTGTCTTGCAAAACCCTAGAAAATTTTACACTCTATCACCTTGTGAAGAAATTTGTTAAAAGTAATCTTTAAATTCAAACTGGTTGAAGTAGGACAATTAACTCCATAGGCTAACATGGAGTTAAAGTAATCCAATATGGTTAATACCTAACTACCTTAATAGGCAGAAAAAAAAAATAGTTTCGTAATTCTTTAATCATTATACTTTAATTCCTCTTTTTTTTTAATAGGAACCTGTAAATTTATTTATATTATTGTCTCTTTAGACATTGGATGTGTTATTATTTCATTCATATCTGATTTACTCATATATCAAGTTATCTTTTTTATTATTTTTTAACTATGTATAGTTGTTTATGATTTTATTGTATTTCTGTATTTATTTGAAAGTATTACATACACTTTCTTTATTACATAATGGGGATTGTATATAACATGACTCTAGTATTTCATATTCATCATGATTCACTGTTCAAATTTAAGTAGAAATCTTTTTGATTTTTTCTTTCTTTTACATAAAATATTTTATGTTTAATTTATATGATACTATATGAAATACAAAGAAACTTGTTTAACCTGCATTTGTTTATATTGAAACAGATAAAAAGTTTTGAAGAAAATAGATAATATTTATTCTTGCAAAAGTTTTTGTTCAAATACTAACTGTATATTTACTTATGCCATTTTCATACCCACCCTTTTATAAGTATGTGTATTTATGTTTTATTTATAGTTGAATTATAATATGGATGGCTAAAGCCAGGGCAGGGTTTTAGCACTCTTATAGTTTAATTATTAATAAGTTCTTATTAACTTTTTTAAATGTGAAAGTGACATTTTAAACATTTTTGCTTAGAGAGAAGGAGCTGGTTAGTGTGTTTTATATGCTATATAAAATTGCAAAATATATTCACTAAAAGTATTAAAGAAAGAGATAAAACATAGACAATCCTTCTTATCTTTGTAACTAAACAGACTAAATATTAGTATAACATATTCTGTCATAACAACTTAATTTTTATATCTTAAGAATTTTGGTTATTAATGTATTCACCAAGTCTCTTCAGTACTAGTTTATAAAGTTTAAAGAGCTAAATATATCTTAAATTGTGTATAGATTGGGTAATTTAATCTTATGGTTTAATCCCCTGTCGGTACGATTGTCAGAACTCACATGGGATCTACTTAAAACAGTAAGTGTTCTTATATCTAGAGGTGGAAGAACATGATGTGTATTCAGGTGTTGTGAGTAAATATAAGCCTTAAACTATACTTCATGTAAAAAAAATTATATCATTAGTTCTATACCTGTTCTAAGAAAGTGCATTATTAAATTGATAAGACCCCATATTAAATATGTGTGTGTATTTCATGTAAAATTTAAACTAGGCATATGTCCAATCCACAGCCTACATCTAGCCCAGGTCTCCTTTTTCTGTAAAACACACCCACACATATATATATTAGATACTTTATTTTATGCATTAAAAAGAAACAGAAATTAAAATGTAATTTTAATGGGTAATTGAAAAGTATACATGTTGTTTGTAAGTGGTATATACATTATTTGCAATGCTACCAAGAACTGACATTGACATTAAGTTACTTTACATTTTATCTCATTACTGTTATTGCCAACTTTTAGTTTTTACTCATTCATGTACACATTATAAAAGTGCATTATTCCTATGAAAAATTAGCAGATAAAATTAAAAAATAAGCTTTATATGGATTAATTAGGAATTTTAATCTAGTTAACAGTTATAAGTAAATGTTGCTACCATTAAAAAGTAATTTTATAAATAATATATAACGTTTCATAAAATAATAAAGCCATTTAATTGTGCTTACAAATTTTTGAGTTGAAATTTTATTAGACTTTATATTTTTCAATGAGTTTAAGCATTTATTATTGAATTTACTCAATTCATAACTTTTGACTACAGTCCATTTGCTAGTATTGGAATCTTGTTGACCTTATGAAGATTTTCAGTTGGATATAGCTAATTTAAACATTTATGAAAATATTTGTGAAGCAGTTATACCCAATGCAGGACCAAAGTTATTAATCCTCAATTATCAATGCCTAGGACAAAAAAAAAAAAATACATAAATTATCTTATCACACTAATTACCTTGACTCTTTACACTGTTCAACTGAACATGGAGAAAGAAATTCTAAAGGCAAAAATTACAGTTTTAGTAATTCAAAATTTTAAATCTCTACATACTTGTGATCTAATCAACAGGAACAATATTTTACGAGGGAGCCTATATACTACAGCCTAGTCAGTGAGAGGGTTAATAAATAATTTATTTCATTAAGTACACAAGGAAGGTACTGTAAATGTATTTCAGCTAATTTTGATAAAATATACCACAATCTAATAATTTTAAACCTCTGCATAACTTTTTTGTATAAATCATTTAAATTTTAACCTTATGGCACAACATTTCAATGAACTTTATGTACATATAAAAGGAATGCCACTAATGCTAATATCACTAACTGTTACAGATACTGAAAATATAGATGAGTAATAGAGAAAAAAAAACCCAAGAAAATTTGGTAAATCATCAATAATTTTATTATATTGTGTATATGTTATATACAAAGTTTAGTGTTATATAAATAGTACATTACAAAACTGTACAGTGTGATTGCATGGCAATTTGTAGTAAAATTAGTTTTATGCATGATTATGATTTCAAAACATTTGTACAATGAATGTTATTTTATGTTTCATGCTAGCTTTTGGTTTCCATTTCAGCCATCAAAACTTTCCATGGATCTTCTAACATTGATGGATGCACATAGTTGCTAATATCATTGGAATGGCCAGGATTGGAATCATTAGATCCTGGACTTTGAAAACTTTGCTTTCCCTGAAAAAAACAAAACAAAAAGAAGCCTTTAGGATGACTACAAAATATTATTAGGTGGTAAATATTCATATAAAAGATTTGTATATATGTATTTATAATGTACATATTCATTATCATTAAGTACCATAAAATATTTTCATTTATTAAGCTTTGTATATATTAGTTGATTTTAAACTACATATTTATATAAAATCATAAATAATCAAATAGCCAAATTAATAACAAAGATATTTAAATATTTTAGGCATTGATTGGAAGTATATGAAAAAATTAACTAAAATTTCTTGGACATATTCCCTCTATAATAGCCTCTTTCGATATAACTATTAAATAAAATGTTAATACATCTGCAGATTTCTTTCTACAGTTGACTAAAGTATATTACTTGTACATTATACATTTTATTATATTGCTATTTTTATTATTATTATTTTGAAAAGTAAAATGATTTACATTTACACACTTTCATTTATATTTGTTGCTGTTTAAAAAGTAACAAATCTATGCACAAAATGAAAATAAATACTAAGTATATGGTAATAGAAGGTGAAATATTTGTTGTTTTATTAAATTTCTTATGCAAGTTAAATTTTTCACTGTTTTCACAAACTACACCAAATATTTTTCTTTGTATCCTCTGCTTAAAGGGCAATAGTTTGTTTTTCTTAGAACTTTGCCCAGCATTCACAGCCATGAAGTATCACAGGCATAATAAGCAATAGGGTTTTATATACATACATATGTATTAAGGTATCCATCTACGTTTGGAGAAATTTTTTCTTTAAACGTAGAAACTAGTTCATGTTTTTACATTTATTTTTTATATTATCATAGAGAATGGCACTTAAAAAATTTATTCCTAGAGAAGTTTTTATAAAATTTCTAATAAATGAAGAAAATTTAGTAAAAAAAAAAAATAAATAAAAAAATCGGGGTTTTTTCAAAAGGTCTAATTTTTAAATAAATTATCTCAATATTTTTTAATGCAACACATTTCTTATACACTGGACTAGTGAATCACCTAAAAGCTTTGCTTAATTTACATTGGGTAAAAAATTTTGGTCTTTTAAAATCATACACATTGAATTTTTAACGAATTTTCATTACCTTTATATCTAACTATGAGTGTAACATCATTAAAAATGATCCAAATTTAAAGCTTTTAGGTCATTTATTAGTAAATACTGTCAAAAGCATTCATAATAATTTTCAATAAAATAATTTAAGAAATCACATTTCAAGTTTCAACATTTTATTAAAAATACCTTTCTGAGAAAAACGCACTTGAAGTTTAAGAAAGCAACTTTAAATAATAAACAATTAAAATACACGTTTAAAATTCCACGCACTTTCTTGCTTCAAAACTTTCTAATTGCCAAGTTTCTAATTATTAAAAATACTAGAAAAATGTTTAATCTTCATGAAAATTTAAAAAGTTTTGTCCAAAAAATGCTCTTTAAAAGGCTTTAAATTCGCAACTTCCGGTTTTGAAGTCGCTACTTCCGTTTTGTTTTGACAGCTGTCACTGATGTTTAAACATTTGTAACTTTTCTTTAAAATGCCGTATAGACAAAACAAAAACAGATTTAGAAGCCTAAAAGTTGAGATTTTACAATAGAGAAATAAAAAAAAATTATGATTTTTGGCAAAAAAATGACTTTTTTAACGTAGACGGATATCTTAATATATATTTATAAATTTTGGTGCTAGCACTAATGTATTGAGATTTAAAATGATTTTTAAGACCAAGATAACATCTATTTGCCACACAGTCTACTCTTATTTCAGCCATCCAATTACTGTTATTAGAGACAACCGTTCCATGATATTTGAACTGTGAAAATTTTTAAAGACTAATGATAGTAGGTAAAAAAGTATTATAAACAATTTCTAAAAATTTACTTTTTCTTCATTTATTATTACGCCTTTACTAAAGTTACAGTTGCAAACAAAGAAATAATCATTTGATGAATATTAATTATACCTCATAATTGATATATTTATAGCTAATAAATGATACATTTTTGTTATCAAAGAGATGAATGACTCTTTTTAAAAAATTATTACATCAGGCGTTGCAACACAATTGAATAGATAAATTAAGATTAATGTTGTCTTCACTTCTTGCATATAAAATCTAGGCATACGGAGATTCTATGTGCCAAGCATTAAGTTTTCAACCTCAAAAATAATGTAAAAATACCTTGAAGTATGTTTTAAATAAGAAAAATTGCGACAGTAATTATATTATTTTACAAACATATTAATTTTAATTTTAGAATTTATTTCCTTGCAATATAATATTTTTAATAGAATTTTCCTGATGGCAAGTTTTTGCTTTATAATAAGTCTTATCAGTTGCAAATGTAAAAATGAAAGTAATTTACAAGCCCCCAAACCTACTGTTCCAAGTATCATTTTTAAGTAAGAATTTTGAGAACCAGGTTTTAATTATTAGATCCATTACAGCAAATTATAACCAATCTTAAGTTTCCTAAGATATCTTATGAGAGTATGGGTATTGTTTCAATATTTTATATACCTTATAGCAGGGGCGGCCATAATGGGACTCATTTCTTGTAGGTGAGTAGAATGGCTCACAGAAAAATATATGCATGAAACTTTGGTTAAATTAAAAGTTAAAAAAGATAAATTATTAAAAATTTTAGTAAAAAAATATTGTATTGGTCTTATCAAACAATTTCTTATAGAAAATATTTAAAAATTAAATTTTCTTATAGATACTTTAAAAATGTTGTCCATTTTAGCAATTAGTTGGTAAAAAGTTAAGTTGATTTATCAGAGCAGTTTGCAAATGTTTAGTTAAATGTTGATCATAAAAAAAAAAGTGTTGATAGAACTCATAACAATATGAAGTACAATTAGTCGTCAAATATAAAAGATCTGACTAGTGGCCTTTGATGTTATTCTCAAATCAAAACATTTCTATTATTTATTCTTGATACTGAAATTTTAAAAATAATTTTGTATTTCCTATCTTTTATATCACTCACATACTTTCATTGTATACTTTCCTCTTTAGCACATACAACTTGTGTCGAATGTTAATATATTAAATTAAATATAAATTTTTGCATTTAATACTATTACTATGGTATAACTGTCTATGAAAAACTGCAGAGGGGTTCTTATGAATCGTGTGTTCACTCCAGTCATACGGTACAGTGAAAGCATGGAATATTACTTTTATCTTTGTGTAAGTTCTAAATTCTTAGTATGTTGCTACCTTTAAAAAGAAAACTGAAAGAGTCTAGTTTTAAGGAAATGTCAATTGAAAATTTAGTAATTTTAGCTAGTTACAAGAATTTGTTACAATATTTATATCATTCAGTTTTTTATTTACTTCCTTCAAACCTCAATACTCTTAAAATCTTAATATTAAATTGTTACAATTTTGCACATAAAATATATGATTTTTAGTTTTATATAATAGACTTGTGACACTTTAATATAAGAAGATAATGAATAATATGAAGGTGAAAAATTTTTTATTAATTAAACATCAATGAAACAAATTTATTAAATGTAAAAGGAAAATAGGACAGTGGTATACTAATCGAAAAACAAGTCTCTAAAGTTAAAAACTAACATTTGTGCACATTAAAGAAAGAAGTAAGTTGCGTGTATCAGGGTTCCCACTCTTTTTCCAGAACAAAAATTAAGGACTTTCTAAGGACCAAAGTAACTTTTTATAAGGACCTATTTAAAATACACGACATAATGGCATAAACCCTATCTCCTGCCGAACAAATTTTAATGATTATGAACCAGACAAGGCATGTTCAAATATATATACATATATATATATATATATATATATATATATATACATATGTATACATACATATATGTATATACTAGCTGATTGTACCTGACGTTGCCTGCAAAAGAAGAAAGTTTTAGACTTTTCTATTACATTGAATGCAAGGAAAATTAAACTTCCATAAGTAACTGAAATATCTACAAACCCCCATCCTCCATGCTTCGTTTAATTAAAATCTGCATGACTGTTAGCTATTAGGAAAGGGCAGCTGACTTTATACTTTAAACCTTTTAAGTATACGAAAGATTATTCATTTGTCAAATAAGTAACTAAGAAAAAAATCTGTCGTATAAGAAAACTGATAGGAAATCACATGACGGCAGATCTCATCAATGGGGAAAATGATCACACTCCAATTTAAGGAGTTTTTAAGGACCTTTGACAAAAATTAAGTAGTCTTAAGGGCCCTTAAAAATGAAAGCTAAAATTAAGGAATTTTTTAGGACTGTGGGAACCTTGTTTATGACAATTTTCCACATAAAATTGTATATTATATAAAATGTATTTATTTATACAATTTTTGTTTGTGACAGTTTCATTTAAACTAAGGTAGCAACATATGTAATTTTTCTCATAAAAATATGAATTAATCCCAAATATTATCACCTTCTAAACAAGCTATATATAGATAAATTCCTCCCTTCCTCATACACCTGTAACTGATTTTATTTTAGGCTCATGAGCAGCTGACTTAACATGTAAAATGAATATTATGGGGTTATTAATAAAAATAAATATTTTAGTTTAAGTGCTTACTAGCTATTAATAATCCAAGAACCCACTCTGTGATAAAAAATTTTAATCTACATACTCATTAAATTTTACAACAATATGAAAATGACAATACAAACAAGTCTTTCTAAGAAATTCTAAACCTTTATGGTTAAATAAACATAAATGCATAAATCCTAAACATGTCCTGCCCAAAATGTTTATTGTTTGTATCACTTTCTATTCTCAAAAACAAATATGCTAAAAGATTAGCAAAATCATTACATATGTTTCTATTATTTTTATTGTTATACTCTCTTTAAAAAAATAAAGTATAAAATACTATTTGTCCTATAATCAAGTTATAAAAAATCTTATATTTGAATAGAAAAGGAAACAATATAATGTTATATATTATGGATTAAATATTATTAAATCATGAAAGATATTGCATTAAAAATGCAGTTATTTAGGATTTTTGAAGTTATCTTGGGGGTCAGAGAGTCTGTTCTTGCCTTGCAATTGTCTTTCTAGAATGATTTTAACCACCATTTGGGGAGAAAACTAAATACTACATCATTTTAAATATTATACTTTTAAAAAATTAACTTGTGTTCCTTAGTCCTTAATATAGCTCTCTGGTATTACAGTACAAAAGTATCTGTATAGCTGTTTAATTTAATATGAAATTTAATTAAAATATAACTATTTTTACAAAGTTAGTCATTTACCTGTGGCTTATTTTAGACTTACTGTAACAGGAGATAAAGAGAATGACTTCTTTAAAACATAAATGAACCTTCAAGTATAGTAAATATAGCAGTGGGAGGCAAATTCAGCTCTTTGTCCAATTCAACGTGGCTCTCGTGCTTATTTTTGTAAATTTATTTGTGAAATAATCATTATTAATCATTAGCTGGGCAACTAAAATTATTAGAAATGAAAGAGCCATTGCAAATGCAGCACAGGTCTACTTCAATAATTTAGTTTTTGAAGCACTTAACAGAATCAAAATATCTACACTTAAAGAAATCTACATGCTGTCTTATTTCAAATTTTGTTATAACTTAATTATAATTTTGTTATAGTTCAATATTTGCACTTTTATCATCACATTTTTATTATATTTTAACTTTATCAATAAAGATTTTAAACAGTTTGTAAATTTTTATTTTTTATAATTATTCTATATAACTATATTATTTTTATATTAAGACATATCATTTTAATTAAAATTAAATTTATGTGTGTGATACTATGAAAAAGTGGTGTGGCAACCGAAATATGGCTCTTTTTTCAATCCCATCATACCTACCACTGGTCTATAGTCTTCGTCAGCAATTGAAATTAATAAGAGGAATAGAAAAATAACTAACTAGGAGTATCATCACAACACTTAATGGAGATCTTCCTCTCAAAATGTCTGTATAAATTCATACACTATTCTCAATTAGGAGTATTATTAATTCTTATGATCATAATATTTTTTAGGCAAAAAACTTAGTGAATTGTAATTTGTATTTATAATATAGCTGGGGTTTAAAGTTGCCACTTTTGTTCTATATAGATAAATATATATTAAAAAAATCTTTTACTTACTCAATTTCTCTACCCTCCTACTTTGTACATTTTAAGCTTTTAATAACATTTTTGTTATAGCATTTAATACTTCAATAGTCTATAAATAGATATCTAAAATTCTTTAAAATCTTACTTTAAAACTGCATATTACAGTAAATGGCCAGGCATGAAACAAGACTGTATAAATATTTTACTCAACTTTCCTAATACCATTGTGGGCATATATGTTTACAGTCATTTGGAAATAGCTTTAAAAGAAGTAACTTTAATTAAGTTGAACAATGTTCCTAACCTATTGACTATTGAAAAAAATCACTAATATTTCTATGGGGACACCCACAACTTTATTGTCTAATGGAATGGATTAATTTATATACATTCCATTAATTGTTTAATGATATGTGTAACTAAAATCTTTCTCTGTTAACTGGAGCATAAGTATTTTATTACAGCATAAGGAGTTAAACTAGTTCAATCACTCATTTAAAAAAAAAAAAACTTTTAAATACGGAAAACTGGAGTTTGTGGGTTCAATTACCACTACTAGCATGAATTTCTCAACCATTTCGAATAAGCTTTAAAATAGAAAGTCTTGGAAAGCTCTGGTTTCGCAAAAATTAATTATCCTTTTAGTAAAACTTTAAGTAATTTTTTTAAAATTAACTTTAAAATGATAGGGTGTGGAATTGAATTTAAATTCAGTTTTACCTTATCTAACAATGTAATCTTAAATATTATAATCAACATTACATCTATTCTAATTAGCAATTAATTCATATGGTTTAACTTTTCTTAGCCATTTTCTTAATGCAGTGTAATATCACAAAGCAATAAGCTGCATAGGTAAAATTTTGTATTTATAATATAGCTTTTTTGTTCTTACTTTTGGTTATCCTTTAAATGTATACTTGGTATAATATTTATCTACATTTTTAAAATTAGTTTTGCTTTTTAAAGATATGAAAAATTAAGGTTTTCAATGTCCCAAATTTTAGAAATAATATATTATTACAGAAATGTTACATTAAAAAAGTTATTTCTATTTTGATGATGTAAAATATATATCTTATATATCTAATGGGCTGCATATTTTACTTCTATTATTACAAACTATGATTCTAACTATTGAAACATGTAACATAGCATATTTTTAATTTAAAAAAAAAAAAAAAAGTAAAACATCTAAGAGTGAAGGTAAATTTTGAAGTTTATGGGCATACTTGGTCAAAAGTATTAAAATTAAGATTGCCTTAGCCTTAGAGCTTAAAAAGTATTAAAACTTACAGTATAGTATTTCACTCCAGTTATTCTATGGAAAGATAATATTTTCTTCTTTTTCTGTTTTGTTTATCACGAAAATTACATTTATTAGAATAGTAAAACAATTCAGTTGTAAGAACTTAAGATTTTATTGCAAGAATTCTTATATGATTGTGTTTATGCTAGTCTGTACAATTAAAATAAAAAAAAATTGGCAAAATACAAAGCCAAAATGAATAGAGTAAGCATTTAATATGCTTTGAAATCCCCACTGATGGAAACAATATGAAAGATCTGGAGAAAAAGAAACATCATCAAAACATGTATATTGAAAATAAGTTTAAAATTCATTGAGAAATTGGATGTCAGCTGCAAAACCAGCTGTAAATGTAACGTGAGAAAGTGGCTAAATAATGCTAAAACAGTTGGAATGGGTAACAAAAATGTCTTTAAGGTTCCCAAATTGGAAAAAAAAAAACCATAAATATCAGAGACAAACTACCAAGGCTATTTGGAACACAAACATGAACTGTTTTTTTCTTCTTCTGATGAATCAAATTTTTTAATTAACTTTTTAAAAACTGTATCATTCAAAAATAGTTTTTTAACTGGGTGGAAGTAAACTGTTATATTAAATTGGCCAACATATTAAATGTGGCTCTTGAATACATAAAGTTCAATACATATAAGTATTTGTATATTTCATTCAATGTTTTATTTTAGGTATAAATTTTAATTTTGTATGAATTATGAAATATTGCCTCTTTATAATTATTACTTATAGCCTTACTTATATATAATTAGGAGTCAAGCTAGACAAGATAATGCAAAGCCATAAATAAAAATTATAACAATCATAAAATCATAAGCAAACTATTTCATAGCTAAAATCAAGTTATTTAAGTGTACAGATAAGAAAGTACAGTAGTTGGAGCAGAACTAAGTAAAATGTGCATGTGCTAAACTGAAACACCCAAGATAATAACAGGCAGCAGCAATATAGTTTTTGAAAACTATGTGCTCAATTAGAACTTAATTTTATAATAAAAATTTCAATCTGCTTTTTAAATTTCAACGTTTTGCTCTCAATTATGTTTTATACATTTGCTGAAACATATTATTCAAGATGTTGCATGAACTTTCAGATATATAAAATAATAAATTTTATAAAAAATTTTAATGCAAAAATAAAATTTTATACAATTTTTTAATAAATTTTGCTTTTTAGTCAAAAAATTGTAAAATATATAATTGATTTATTCTAGCTTATTGTTCATGTAAAAGTTAAATGCAATTCTTGCTTATTAAGCTTTAATCTTATTTTTGACGTTCTAAGATTACTAGATTTAGCTGTAGGAAACGTTATAGACTAGTAATTAAGAAATTATTTCTTTGCTGTTTAATATGCGCTATTAGAAAGTTAATATTTCTCGCAAAAATGTTAATCTGTTCACAATGCAGTAATAAAAAAAATATTTTTTATTTTGTTTAATGTTTCTTATTTAAAATAAACTTTATTTTTTAATTTGGACTCTGAATTATTTTTCCCTTCCATATCATTTCCTTCAGATATGGGGAAACAAAGTATGAAAAAATTAAATTCACAATGAAAATGCAAAAAGTGGGTTATAATGTTTAAAAAGTTTAAGTAGCTTTACTATGACAAAATATATATTTCTAAAGGAAACATTAATAGGTAAAAATAGATTAATTTCCTTCAAAAATCTGATTGTATACGTAGATGTTATTAGGTTTTGATAACTAGTACTCCCAAAGATGGCTCACAGAAAGTAATTTATTATAAAAACTTCATGTTCAACTCTCCATTATTTTCTTACAAAGTATTTATGGTTTTAATATCTGTGTGATAATATTTAATAACATCTAATGTGTCTTAGAAAATAACTTTCAAACTATAAAATGATCTGAGAAATTGTTAGTTACTATGGTAAGAACAGTTAGACATATGTTCAAAGATTAAGAATAGAATAACTAAATATTAAATTAGCAAATAAATTTTTCTTGTTTTAAATAACAATAATTAGCTTCTATTTTCCTTAAAGTTATTTTAACATTATTATTTAGGAATCCTCATAATTTTGGCCAAGGCAACAATAGTTTAACCATGTAAGCAAGTTGTTTCTATAAAAATTCCTAGCACCTGAAATTGTGTACAAATATAATAAATATTGTATATTTATGTCACATTATTTTTAAACAAAACAGCACTTATTTATAATTATAAATATTATAAACAAAATGTTCAAATATTTTTTGCATGTTTCAAAATAATTATAACAAAGGTACATAAAAAATTCTTTAAAAGAACAAGAAACTATTTTAATTGCTTCTCTACTACTGCTCTTTTGGACTTCTGAAAGAATTATATTATTTACACAAAATGTACTCATTCACAAATGTCTACCGCCCCTCTATCTTTTCAGATTTATGTAGTTACTCATAATTGATATGCAACATTTAAGGACATGGATTAAAGAAATATTTATAACTATCTTATATTCTGATGTATTATTCTTCAAAATGATACCACTCTTTAAGAAATAAAATTTTTGATTTAAAAAAAAAAACTATTCTTAACTAAAAAATCACACTGTATGTTGACACAGTGTAATCACACTGTATGTTAAAATAATGGAATTGCGAATAATAGATTGCACCTATGTTACTTTTGGTTAAAGAAATATAGCAAAAAAAAATTATATATACTGCAGTGGTTGGTACAGACATAAATTGGGTCTGATTTGCGTTCCTTTCACAAAATTTGGTATCATAAAAGTAGCCACTGCACAAAATTTGGTATCATAAAATCAGTAGTATCGAAACATCCCTTTCACAAAAATTGCAATCAGCTAAACATATGCATGTGTGGTGCACAATTTTCTAGTTGCATTGTCAAATGTCTCCACTGGTTTTTCTTTTTAAATTTTTAATGTATTTAACTGCAATCTTCGAGAAAAACATCTAATTAAAGGTAAGGAAAATTTTTAATATTTTGTTCTATTATATATATTACACAATTTGTTGTTATTATATATCTTTGGGAGTTTCAAATAAAATTAAGATAAAAAATGGTCTTTATCACATGACTTTTTTTTTTCATCACAAAAATGAATTTCACAATATTTTTTTTTACAAAATAAGGACGCAAAATAAAAACATGGATAGACCCACATAATGACTAGCATGCTTAGTTTCCTACCAACTAAAATATAAGTTACAGAATTTAATGATTGTATCCTTTTTCAAAAGAGTAGAACCAGTTTTGCTTCCTCTGTTGAAGTAAAGGAAGTATTATAATAGCAAAAATTTTAGAAAAAACTCATTTTGACCACAACCTGATCAGTTTCTACAAGTCTCAGCATTGTGTCAGTACATATACACAAGAAAACTTTGAATATTTATTTTGACTCTTGTTCTGTACATTATTACAAGTTTCACAGAGGCATCTGTATATACCTACATATCTTGCATTACTCAAAAATAATTATATGCACAAAGTTGAAATTTTGTTATAACAACACAAGAATTGTTATAACGTCTAGTTGTGCACCTTCATTTTTTAATACCAATTACTCTCTATATAATGAAAAATCTCAAAACAATTATTAGCAGAACTGGTTTATGTAACTTAAAGATATCGATTTATTCACTCATAGTTGTAACAGCGCTTTTAAAGTCCATTTTTAGAAAATAAAAATGGCTATTTTAGAGAATAATTTTGAATTAAAATTTATCATTTTCTGGTAGAATAAAAGAAATATTGTAACCAGAAAAAATTCAGTTTAGAACAAAAAATCCCAAATAACGATGTGGGTTACTGTCAAATAGCAGTATTCAGCGATCAGATTCATACTCTTTGCCTCTCCTCAGTCAACACTGTTACAATGAGGAACCAAACTAACTTTGAACCTCGAGGAAAATGTGCAAATGATAATTATGATTATTCAACATACAAAAAAAAAAAAAAATTAATTTATAGGAAGGTTGTGTCTCCACATTAAGATTTTTTACAATTTGAACATGGCATAGTATGTTTTAAAAAAAAATTTTAAAGTCTATTGAGTATGATTATTCTATATTTTGTTAAGAAAAAAGCTGCATTTTACTTGCTTTAGGGTTTAATAAATTTATGTTCATTGCCTAGAAAATTTAGTCAATTATATTGGTAAGAGTACTTATCAGTTAAAAGGACAATATCAAATTTAGTTTATACCAGTTGTTATTATAAATAGGTAGCATAATTTTCTAGTAATGATACATAGTTAACGGAATAGCAGTTTGATTTTACAGGATATTTAATGATTTTTCAGCAATGAATTGCTGAAAGATCATTTGACTTTTTGTGGACACTTTCAAACAATTTCCTGGCATTTTATTTCTTTAAAAGTCTTAAATAAATTGCATGTATAATAAATATACGTATCTTACAGTATATAATTATTATTATTTAAAATGTCTGAAGTTAACAAATAAATGATATTCTTCTGATGCCTTTCCTCGTTGAAAACAATATTAAATAGTATGACATAAAAAGTGGGGTAAAGCATTTAAGTGCTTTTCTATTTTAATTTCAAATTTACCTTGCTTTTCAGCTCTTAAAAAGCTACTTTATATTTTGCTACAATCATAGAAATCTGAAATTTGCTAGCAAATTAAAAATGTCGATAATCTCCGAAGTTGTGCAATAGAAGCACTGCAAAACAGCCTTAATCTTACAGAATTAAGGTGAAGCAGCATTGCCAGTAATGACAAATATAATGAATCAAATATACATGTATCTCTCTCTTTAAAAAAGAATTTTCTTATATTTGTTATATTTGCCATGCTGTATTTTCCAGCCTTTTAAAATGTCAGTAATAGATAATTTTTTTTAAATTTATAACTATTAACTGTAAATTTATGATAAAATTTAGAAATGCATCAAGAACTATGATTTAGATTTTAAAAAAAAAATTAGAAAAGGAAAATTTGCTAACATTGAAATAATGTACTGTGCAAGCTGATAAAAAATACTATTGTTTGTCCTTTATTTCTTTTTTATAAATATTTATATTTTTAAAGGCAATTAGAATGGTGTGTTTTAACACATTTTTGACCGACAATTTTAAGGAAAATTTCTCATGTCACTGGCTATTATTTAGTAATTGGATGTGGAAGTAACGGACAATCAGATAAAGCATCCGTGTATAATTCATTAAAAGAGTTTTCATTACGTTCCGTCATCGTTTTTTAAAAATAATTATTAAATATTTTTACAACAAAAGATTTGGCGGGTCTTATAAGCGAGAGACACAGCTTGTATTATACTAACCAACAAAATCGTCATCTAAATGCAGGTAAGAAATGTGAATATTGTTAATTTATTTTCATTCCTTTGTGCATGTTTTTTTTTAATTTCTTTAATAAGTCATAAAACATGCAAAAAAGATACAAAACTACATTCAATGTAACAGAACACTGTTTTTCAAAGGAAAAAATGTACAAAAAAACCTAATAATTTGTTGAATTTTGATTTTACTATATAAATATCCCATGAATATGTATACTCTAACAGTCACTTACATTAAGAATTAAGAAAAGCTATGGAGTTCGAAAGAAATAAAATCAAAAAGGTTAATGGTGCAAATAATTTAGATGATACAATTGTAAAAAGAATTATCTTTGACATGAAAATGTAATTTAATGTGGCACATTAATTGCCACTAGTACATGAATTTTGATATACTTTACAGAGAATTGTAAAAATGTTTAGTAAATAAATTCATAAATCAAACTATAAATTTTAAGTTACTCCCTTTCTTTTGTAAAATAAAAAAGTTTAAAAACAAATATTAAAACTCTAAATATAATTCTAATAAATTTTCTTATTAAATACCTATGCTACAATACAAATATAGTTTTTTTTTTTAATTTTCAAGAGTTCTGCTCATTTTTAAACAATAGCTCTCATTGTACCGTGATGAAGTTTAGTTCATTTCCATTTTGCTAGCCTAAATATGGCTAAGCAGACTTTATTGGCAACAATCATTATTATTGCTTGTCAACTATAACCTACTTGGTGAATTTAGTTTAATTTTTGAAATGGAAAAGTAATATGAGTTTTGAACAGTTATAATATTGGGATTATTATATTAAATACTTTTAAAATTAATTTTTCAAACATAAATCTCATCGATATCATCACTGAATTCAACAAATTGTATATATTCTTAAAATAAAGACTGTCGACTTTACTATATAAATATTGCAGATTTGTTAAAAATATCTCTTTCATTCCATTTTTTTTTTCATTAATTCCCATCACTACTGCTGTTTATTCAAGGTAATATTATTGAATAACCCAAGATTTAAGCTATTGTAGCAAAAAAGTAGACTAGCATTCCAAAACAAACATTTTAGAAATTAGCTTATCCCCTCTCTGCAAATACATATATATATAACTATTAAATAATTAACTTATGTTTACAGCAAACAGAAGCAACGAAAGTTGTTTTCTACGTTTGTGTTTTTAAAATTTTGAAAACACATGAGTGCATGAATTTTACAGCTTAAATAATAAATAACAATGCATTCAAATATGATAACCTCCTCTATATAATTGGAAATCTACAATAATAACTAAAGTTTTGCTTGCTGAAATGGTTTGTTTTATCCTTCTAAACGTGTTAAATTAACCAAAACTATTACGCTTTAACACAATCGCCTGTTATAACCTATATTCCAGTTAAATAATTTTGGTGTACTAGTATCCTACCTGATATCTGTTGTTCCTATTTTGATGGTAGTAAGGGCTTCCATTATTCCTATATGGTGAGTTATATGAGCTTAATTGAGAAACATCTCCTGAATATGAACCCGAACTGTTATCTGAAATGTACGATCGATTCGATCTAACATTCCAGTGTTCTGGACTGTCTGTAGGGCTAGTAAATGATTTCGGGGATTCTCCAAATACTTGCCGGTAAGATGATGAATTACGTGCATTTTGAAAACCACGCTGATTGTTAAAATTTGGGCTTCTTGAATAAGGGCTCCTTGGACGAAAATTACTATTTTCGTGAATCTTAGGCGTGCTTTGAAAATGATGCCTAATAGGTCCGAATCGCGTGGGCGGACTATTGAATTTTTGCCTTCCGCTATAATTACTCATCATGAAATGTAATTACTTAAAACTAGTAATTTAAACTTTTTATTCTTATAATGATAAGAATACGGAGTCACAACCTAAACAAACTGCTTCTGTAAGCTGCTACAGCTGTTGCCACAAATCTCAGAAAAATGCTAAAGTGAAGTTGAGGTGTTTCTGATAAATGTCCTAAATTTATTGATCAATCGCAAGCAGGCTCACGGCTGCAAACTTATGATTTGCCTATATTCTGGTGAATTTATTATTACTCCATTTTTAGAGGGACTAGCTAATCGGTGAATATTTCGAGTAGATTTAAGTAGTCATTAATCTGCGATTAGGTCTAATCGGTTAGGATGAGAGCTTCAGAGCAAAAGTAGGCAAAACTCGAAGCTTTTACTTAAAAGCTTTTTTTTTTTTTTTTTTTTTTTTTTTTACGTACTATTCGTTTTCTAGTCAGCATACAACCAGGGCTATAACATGCTATTTTGCAGAGAAACTGCTATATTGGGCGGTATAAGCTGCAAAATTGAAACATTTTGTGTCATTTTCGGACATTTGTCTCGTATCATAAACTGCATTGCATGTTGCTATGTACAACGTACAACACTATTTTAATAATAATTTAAATCAATGTAACCCCCCAAAAAACAGAAAAGTTCAAAGTACACCCAAAAATTGTTGTGCAAAAAGCTCTTAGTATATTTTGTTAATGCATTGATATTAAACTTAAAACACTATTTTAATAGTACATTAAAAATGAATTTTAAATGTAATTTTAAGTTAGAAAATAACTATAATATAATAAATAAAGTTTGAATCCTTTTTCTAATTTACCTTTAAACATCATATTTATTCTAATCAAGCATACTAATTATTAAGATACTCTGATTTTAGTTTTCTTACTTAATATATATATATATATATATATATATATATATATATATATATATATATATAACATATATATATATATATATATATACATATATATATACATACATACATACATACATGCTTACACACACACACACACACACACACACACACACACATATATATATATATATATATATATATATATATATACAAAAATGTTTAACACTTCGGCAGTATTTGGCTGATCAACATGAAAGTTGGCATATGTTAGTGTTTTTTCATGGAGAAGGTTTTAATGCTACCATCTTTGTTGCAATTGGAATAATTTATATTTACTTCGAATTTTAATATTTCCTAATATTAAAGTGTACGGAGCGAGTTTTTTTAAGTCTGTATTTAACCAATGTGTAGTTCTTATTGATTTGCATCAAAATGCAATATTTCATTAGACTTATAAGAATGTTCGCTACTGAAAATAAACTTTCTGATTCGAACGGATTTCTGTAAGTCGAATTTTGAAACTAAACTCCTCGGCGCAATAGCCCCTAGGGGGTCAGGGCCTACGGTGCCAATATCCATTTACGTGACCAAGGGACCTGGGGTGCGAAGCACATGTTTCTGTTTGGTGGTCAATCTTACGGGGACCCCCAGTGTTTAGTTCCCAAGCACGTTTGGGACCAATGAAAACCCATGTTAAATTCTATGAAGAAAACTGTTTGGCACCTACTGACATTGAAAGTTGCCTTACTGCTGAAAGATAGCATTAGTTTAAACTATTTTAAACTAATGTTACCTATACAGCCAAATATATAGTTCATTTATGGGAATTATTATTAATAAAAAATATATGCAATTGGTTATCAATGTATATCTATGTATTGAAATCTATACTGTATCAGCAGTCTTTCATTTTTGTGCATTTTCCCACAATAAATGCATTCTAGATCAGCGGTTGGCAAACTTTAGAACTTCAAGGACCACTATATATAAAACGAACACTAAAAACCATGAAAAAGAGCCCTTAAAAAATGAACACTAACTGAATGATTTATTAATCCTCATTCTTTTAGTCTCCATTTTTTAATCTGAATATTTATGAGACTTTTGTTAGTTGTGTTGCATCTTATGATACATAATCACCCGTTTTCATCATCTGCGGACCATTAAAAATTTGATCCGGGACTTCCATTTGGTAATTGCTGTTCTAGATTACAATACAGATCATATATATATATATATATATATATATATATATATATATATATATATATATGTGTGTGTGTGTGTGTGTGTGTGTGTGTGTGTGTGTGAAAGGGAAAAGCATTAATAAAATAATGTAATTTACAGGTTTTTTTTAGTTATTACTCTATTTTAAACAAATTTACTTTACATTGCCTGACCTTATTTGATTTTATTTATACTATATTTTACAAAAAAGGGCATATATTTAAGGACATCGCTTCTTCTTTTCGCATGCAACCCGGGATGTGTAGCAGTCGTGTATAGTGGCTTCCTGCCACTGTATACGATGATCTTTATATGAGGTTTATTTCTTTTCCGACAAATGTACCAACTAACTGTTGATTAATGGTACCGTCCACGAACTGACTCTTGATACGAAAATTTCAACTCACTTTTTGGCTTCACTGAAGAACAGGCTACCCCCGCCAACTTGGCGATAAAGCTCTGAGCATGGTATTTTCTCCTGATCTTGCCGTGTCTATACAATCTGTATCTATATTTTAATTTATATTATATTTGTATCCAGCTCTCCTTGTGGAACACCTTTTTATATATTATATGCTCGTAATGCTTAAAAATATTAGACATAATGAACCAATAAAGGTTCACTAAGACTAATTTTTAATAATTTGTAAACTGTTGAGGGATTAATTGCTCATAAATATAAATGCCCACTTTCTCAGTGGTTTTGGTTAATCAGGAAAATGCATATCAATCTAAAATGGTGCAATCTACATCAATTAAAGTCGCTCAAATAGCAAGGGATAAAATGTTTGGATAAAATACCTTTGAGTTTTAGTAAACATCGCCAATAATTACACCAAATTTGCCAAGGGGCACCCTATTCTTCAGTAGTATTCACATTTTTCACAGGTTCCCAATACAGTCGCCAGTGGTCGCTTTTATTTTGAAATTTTCTTATTTGATAATCTGTTGCATGCCTTATACTTGACTTAATGAATGTTCATCGTATAAGCCTCACTGATGTATAAGCCACGCACACGATAGTTGGGTTTGAAATCAGAAAAGGGTACCCCTCCAACTTGACGATAAAGCGCTAAGCGCCGCAACCTACCTGTTTTTTTTCTCTTGTCTTGTCGGATCTATATTTTGAAAAAAATTATTTTGGTACCCAGCTTTCCTTGCGCTCTCTCTCTCTCTATGTATAAATACTAAAAATTATAATCCCCAATTTTCTTCAAAATTATCTCAATCCACATTCTATTTTCCTTAATCTTTCTTTCTATACCGTTCCTAGAGATGTAAAAAACCCGGAATTTTGGGAACTTTGGGAAGACATCATTTTAACAATGTTTACATTTATTTTTTCAACAGTGGTTATTTAAGAACTAGCATATTATTTCGAAGAGATTTTTTTTTTTTACTTTTGTCAATATATATATATATATATATATATATATATATATATATATATATATATATATATATATATATATTCAAATAATAACAATGAGCATTTAAATGATTTTATAGTAGGACTTATGTAATTAATTACCCTGTGAGTCTTATCAAACACATAACTGGTTGCTTCAATTTTAATTGCTAATATAGTAATTATATACATTATTTTTTTATCATTATTTATTATGTAAATTGCTTTATGCTAAACTTTTTCCCTTCCTTTTTATAATATAAAAATAAATATCTTTAAATTTAAAATAACAGTTTATTAGTTTTTGTAATGCATATATAATTTAAAGATGAAATAAAATGACACTGTTGCATTTTGTGTCCAATTCCTAAACAAACACACACACACACACACACACACACATATATATATATATATATATATATATATATAGAGAGAGAGAGAGAGAGAGAGAGAGAGAGATATTATGCAAGAAAAATAATCATTTATGGGTTTGGTGACACTGCAGATTATTGCCTAATATTTATGTAATAATAAAAATATTGGATATTTCTCAAAGGAAAAATATACTCATACTTTCATGCTAAACATGATACCTTGCCAAATCTAGTTAGTTAATCCCAATTATTCAATTTTTTTCATAGCATATAATAGTTAAATTTTGGGAAAGTATCAACTTTTGAGGTTTACAACAAAGACAAAAAAAAAAAAAAAAAAATGGTGGTTCTCATTTTGTCATAGGAATTGGCGACTTCAAAATACTTCAAAATTCCCATGATTTGGAAATTTTCAAAATTTCCTTACCAAAAAACCCGGTTTTTTCCTGGGTTTAAATCGGATATTTTCCACTGCTCACAACTCTATCCCTTCCCCATCCCACCAAAAAAAAAAAAAAGTCAAGGATATTATGAATCATAGAGATTGGCTTCCTTCCACACTTCTTATAACTTAAGTTTGAATTCATAATTGCTTTTTATAGTCTTATTATTTCCCTCTCTAACCCAACTGTCGATTCTCCCAGGAAAAAACTGAAGATCTTTACAATCTTAACGCCGTTGTTTGCATTTTCTCCACTAAAGGTTTTACAGGCCACAAAAAGAAACACTCATCTAAAAAACTTTCTCGTTAAAGGCCACCCCTGTGATTTTTGTCCACATTAAATACAACTAATTCTTAATGTTTTTTATATCTTGAAATTAAATTGATTGGCTTCGGTAAGCAACGGCTATTTTACCGAATATTCAAACCAGTTAAAACTCGTATTTTACCTTTTTCGTTTGGATGGAAGTGCCCATAAAATACCAAGGGGTACAGATAGAAAACAGTAATAACCATAAAAATGTATTGAAAGTAATTAAAAAAAAACCCGACAAATAAAATAAAATTGTGGATAACATACTCAAGATAACAAAAGATATTACCTATTCCACGATAGGTCAATAAACCATCTTTAAAATTAAAAATAGGTAGTTAGATTAAATGAATAAAATGCAATAAAAGTTTGCTAGAAAAGGCATGAAGATGAGTGAAATAGCGCAATATTTACTATGTCAATTCAACAAGAATTCAGTTGCCTTCAGGCAATAAACCACGTGGTAAATAATGGAACACAATAATCTTGTAAAAGATACAACAAATAGAATGACATCATTGTTTAGTTGATATTGTTGACAGATTGTTAATAACAGTCATTTGGTTGTTACATTTTCTTGCATTTCTGTACATTGTTGCAACAGAACTGCTAAGCAACAAACGCTTTCTTTAGAACATCATTTAAACCAACGCTTGTTTGTGAAGGTTTAAGCTCTTATAAAATCTTTACGATTGCTGTCGTTTGATACTACAGTGCTTTGAATTTATCGAAAACATATTTCAACATCTTCTTTTGTCGTGCACCAGTCAACTACAATGTTGTTTCTAGTGCTATCTCTGGTTTTCGTTTACTTCATGTGGGACATCTGCTTCATCGTATTTGCAGGCTATTGGATCGTACGTCTTTACATCTATTATGAAGGCTGGAAACTGAAACAAAATAGTTCACCGTTATCAAGTCCTGACCCTGTTGATGATGACGAATGTGACATTTTTTATGATGCTGCCTCTCATGTCTCTGAGGATGAATTCGTATTGGCTAGAGGTTATCCTCAACTTCGTCGCTTCAAAACATTTCGAAAATCTCCTAAACCTTCGCCTGTTCTTATGGACAGATTCTTGGATGACTCTCTGAAGCAATCTAACTCTATTCTTTTCGAAAACGTCGTATGGATCTCGGGTCCATTTAGTAACCTTCAGCCTAAGCCTGTTTCACCTCGAGTTAGTCTTAAAAAGCGGATGAAACGTTTATTTTGTGGATGTTTCGGTTATAATGACTAGATACTTTTACACGATTAGTGATATTTCCATTGATGATTTAATCTAGACTGAAGACTCGATATTTCAGATATATACTCTATTTTTCTATTTACATTTTCACCAGTAGACTTGTATGCTTCGTTCATTTTCATCTCTTTCATGAACTGCAATCACGCCAGAAATAAAGATCACATTTACAAGAGACGTTCAATCAAGTTACGTCTTCTTAGCCAACTGAGACCAATATCACGCATGTGCAAGAAAAACGCAAAATGATGAACTATGCTATGTAGATTAACGTTTCTTTTGTGGATGTTTCGGTTATAATGACTAGCTACTTTTACACAATTAGTGATATTTCCATTGATAATTTAATCTAGACTGAAGACTCGATATTTCAAATATATACTCTATTCTTCTATTTACATTTTTCACCAGTAGACTTATATGCTTCATTCATTTTCATCTCTTCCCCGATCTGCAATCACGCCAGAAATAAAGATACATTTACAAAAGATAATCAAGTAACGTCTTCTTAGCCAACTGAGACCAATATCACGTATGTGCAAGAAAAACGCCGAATGATAAAGTATGCTACGTAAATTATTTTGAAGTGAAATCTGTCGAAGACATCTCCGGTTTCCTGAACTGTCCCTCAGCAGAAAGAACTAAAAGAACCTTTAATTCCATAATAACTTTGAATTCTTTTTCACCATCATACAAAGAGAATAACTGTAATGACAATTATATCAAAACGATAAAACTTTGTTGTAAAAAATTGTGTTACTTTAAATACATTTTATAATTATTTTGTTAACGTGTGTGATTGGTTTATTAAAAATTTTTCTAATAAAAGGTTTTGATTAAATATAAATAACTTCTTTTTCTTTAGTCAGAATTGAAGTAACATTGCATTAATTATTTTATGCGTTATAAGATTTCAAGATTTCTCTCACTTCATTCATATTTATAAATTTACAGTTTAACTGCGGGTAGACATATAGAACCAAATACCGTTTAGGTTGGAAACTGTAGATATGTTAGTTCTTACGAAGTCCACACATTCTGATATAGAATCCAGAGCCATAGTCAGAAAGGGGGCTCCATTCCTCCCCCCCCAAAATGATTTTGTTAGATTTAAATAATAAAAGTATATTTTCAAATGGACTTCTTTTTATACTGCGTACTTAATACAAATTTAATATTTAATTAAAAAATTAATTTTTTAAATTTTTATCAACATTTTAATTTTAGCATTAATTTTCCAAATTGTTTTACAACTTTACTGAAAATATTACAGAAGATTGTGCATGAACTTATAAATATATATATATATATATATATATATATATATATATATATATATATATATTATATTTTATATAATTTCTGAAAGCAATTATTACTTCTAAACTGTTTATAGATTTTTATTAAATTATATATTTTTTTAGTATAAAATGTAAAATGCATGTCTTTTAGATCAAGTAGTTAGTTCTTGATTTACCAAGACTGACTTGATGTTTGAAATGCTCCAAAAGCCAAAAGTCTCATGAGTCGTTGTCTGGGGTTCAGGGTGGACACACATTAGGAAAGTGGTGGGTGAGGACACGTTTTTCTGTAAAGAAGTTTCTGAGAACGTTCCTAAGAGGAAAGATAACGTGTAGGCGAGCTCCATTTTCGGCTTTGGGGGCATTTGAAAGATCTACTGTATTGATAAATAATTAGTTAAATAATTCAGCTAACTTTCTTGCCGATTTACCATTCTCATATTCACGCAGAACTTCAATGCTCTGCTCGAGATTCAGAAAGACGCATTTCGACATCGTTGAAACTCAGATCACTGACCAACTAATGAAATGAAACTGGTGTGAATGACATTTTTGCTGACAGAGGGGCAATTCTTTCTTAACTTTACCAATTGGAATTCCAAACAAAGACCCTAGGACACCTTCAACGCTTGATTGTCTAGTTCCTCCCTCAGTTTCTAAGGATGGTGCAATAAGGATTTAATATGTTTTGGTAGGTTTATAAAATCACTTAGGTTTTAAAATGGGATAACTATCATGCCTAACATATGCATATATTTCCTTTATTTAAACCGAGCTATATGACGTTTCCTGCAAGGGTAAAAATAAAAAATCCGCAATGAATATGAGGAAAAGAGTATAGTAAGGAACTCCGATTATTTTCTGAGAAACATTAATTCGGCCAACGACTGGAAGAAGAGACTGATCCCTTTTCAATTAATTCTCAACACGCACGCCGTGTTTGCGATGTTAGATATGTCATCCAGTACTCTTCAGCTTATGATCGAAGTTTGTTTGCAAAAGAATAGGAGTGACTTTCACTACGAATTATGTGTTTTATGCACAGAAACTCTGAAATGCGAGACACATTTCGCATTACTGTTAATAGAGGGTGCTCCCAAATTATTCATGCAAAAAATAGTACATGTTTATCATTTTCTTGAAAAGAAAATTTAGAAAGTTTAATATTTCCTTAACATTCCAGACATTACGCCCCTTGAACTTTTCTGTAAGGTGTGTGTTAACAGTAGAACGCCCTCTGGAGTCATTTTGATTCCAAGCCACCAGACATGAATATTGTATATAAGCATATACATAAAATATAGTTATACACTGTCTACCAATAAGTATTTGGACACCTATGCAAATGACGATACCTGCTGTCCTGAGGTACATCACGGCCTCCGGTATACATCGTGTAGGAAACAGCATCGGCATTAGTCGCATGCAAGATGCCGCGCAGTTCGGAGCTGTCTGATTTCGAGAAAGGTACAATTATCGGGTATCACAAATGTGGCCGATCCTTAAGGGACGTATATAGCGATCTGAAGTACCCAAAATCGACAGTGGCGTATGTGATTAAGAAGTGGAAGGTGAGTGGTGATTGTCGGAATGTTCCCCGAGTCGGCAGACCAACGAAACTGGGAGATAGAGACCGTCCAGAGAAATTCGGAATAACTGCACCCAACCGATGGTCTTCATCCACGAGGAGTTTCAACAGTCATCCGGGAGTATTATTTCAATGAATACCATCCGTAAGGAAACACATCTGCTTGGTTTTCATGGTCGTGCTGCTGCCGATAAGCCTTTGATCACAAAATCCAACCGCGCTGCTCGGTTAATGTGGTGCAAAGCACATCGAAATTGGACCATAGATCAGTGGAAACGTGTTCTTTGGAGTGACGAATCAAGGTTTACCCTTTACCGTTCGGATGGCAGGGTCTGGGTCTGGCGTCTGCCTGGAGAACGTCTCCTGCCAGAATGCAATTTGTCAACAGTCAAGTTCGGTGGAGGCGGAATCATGGTCTAGGGGTGTTTCTCCTGGTATGGACTGGGACCCTCGGTCCCCATTCATGGTAAGCTCAACGCCGATGCCTACTGCACAATTTTGTATGACAATGTGCTTCCTACGTTGTGGCAGTTTTACGGGTTAGACCCCTGTTACTTTCAGGGCGACAATTCCAGTTGTCATGTTTCGAGGTTAACCAAAGCTTGGTACGGTGCCAATGGAGTTCATCGAATGGATTGGCCTTCCAAGAGCCCAGACCTGAACTCAATCGAGTACCTCTGGGACGAGTTGAATCGCCGAATTAAGGGGTGCACTACCCGTTCAAAATCGGTGGAGGAACTTGAATGTCTACTCCAAGCCGAGTGGAAGACAATACCACTAGCAGTAATACAAAGACTTGTGGAAAGTATGCCCCGGAGGGTTCACGCTGTAATTGCCTCTCGTGGAGGCTCTACCAACTATTGATTTTGAATAAAGTTAGTTTTTCTTTTCTATCACAGGTGCCCAAATACTTATTGGTAGACAGTATATATATATATATATATATATATATATATGTGTGTGTGTGTGTGTGTGTGTGTGTGTGTGTGTGTAAGGAAAAGAAAACTAGATCGGAAAAGTATGACAGTTTGAGACAAAGAGAGAGGGAATTTAAAAAAAGTGTGATATCACATATTTTGGTTAAGAGGAAAACGTTTGAAATCATCAGATTGAATTTTAAAGTTATTTTAAAATTACCAATGTTTGAAAGCATTTTTCTTAATTGGGGCGAAATCAACTTTCACATGATTTTTTTTTCATTCCTTTTAATTTAAAACGCATGCTTCCAAAAATAATTTTTTTTTTTTTTAAGAATTAGGAAGGTGCAGATATTGTTTATTTAATGGTTAACAAAGATATCTTATTCCATACGAAAAAAGTATACGAATCGGTGTTATTGTTATATTAACTGATGTCATTAACAGGCATAGTTAAAATTTAAAACTAAAATTTGAAATGAGATCGATAACGTAGTGCTGAACTGCGGTTATAGGTTTATGTAATATCCCTGAAAATGTGACAAGAAGGGAAGAAGTATGTTGAAGTTTGACACTGTGTGACAAATGCAGGGAGGGGGTGGATTCTCCAAAATATTGAAAAGAAAGTGTTATATAATTTATGGGTAGCCCCTTGTTAATTTTTCTTCCCTCGAGAAGGTTTATTTTTCTCATGGAGCCGTATCAAACGACATTCTTGTTTAAGTTCCAAATATAAACTTCATCGTCCCTGAAATATTATTTATTTTTTACTCGATTCAGGATCTGGAGAATTATTTTCTTCAAAACATTCTTTTTCTTTCGAGTCAATAATTTGTGACTATATATATATAATATTGGAAAGAGAGCGGTAGTAGCTCAGTCGTCAAAGGCGTCAACCTCATAACCGGATGGTTGTGGGTTCGAGGCTCGAGCCGGTCAAAGATCCGCCGTGTTCATTAACTCTTTGCCTTAAAACAACGTATAGTAGACGTGATAATACTGCCGTGCCTAAACTGAGAACCTCGTATCACACACGTGATGCTTCTTTCTGGCCAAAAGTGAAAAGCTCGTATCAGTAATAAAACAAACAATACCCCTTACATAATTTTGCTAATATTATACGTTATTCACTTATAGATTATTCACGCAGTAAATTCTACATAGAAAATAATTAAACGACTGAAATTTTTTACTTTTGTTATATAACCAAAAACATAGAAATAATATGTGAAGTAAAAATATCAATAAATATTTTTAATAAAAATGAAATGAAGTATAATTATCGAATTCTGTGGTTTTAATAAATAGTAAATGCAGTACTATTAATGTCCACTGGTTTGCTCCCAATTT
This sequence comes from Pardosa pseudoannulata, assembly GCA_032207245.1. Taxonomy (NCBI): domain Eukaryota; kingdom Metazoa; phylum Arthropoda; class Arachnida; order Araneae; family Lycosidae; genus Pardosa; species Pardosa pseudoannulata. Next base: position 158,609,153 of record CM063506.1, on the reverse strand, counting down.
ATCCCGTGATGAAACTGCTTCTGGTCACGACGCATGAGAAAAACTTTCACCGAAAGCGGCACACACAATCGTCGCTCGATTCATAAGGGAAGAGGTTAAATACTGCTGTAGGTGGCAGGCCTAGCCCGAGGGACCTCTGCTTGGTCCCTGCTTCTAACAACCCGGACAAAGATCCAGCGTCGGGAATACTACTCGCGTCCGCAGCATTCTGTAATCTACACGTGCTTTCGGGTGGTGCTAAATGCATAACAGCTTTGCAGCCGTGTTTGTCGGAAAGATATCTGTCTGTAATGCTAGTTCCATTGGGAAAAAATAATGCCAATGGATGCGATTTGTACAATATGTATGATATCATTCGATAGACGTACGATATGTATGCCTCTGGGAGCGAGTTATAAAAACTTTATTCGTGGGAGAAATAATCGATAAGAGAAACTGGAAAAGTCCAACCCTTCTTTACACTAACTATTGTTAGAAATTAACCTCATAAAAATACCCCGCTCGTTTGGCGTGAGAACTGCAAACTTTCATAAGTGAGGCTACGCTTGATAATTTGGAATTTACACAGGATAAGAAATAGATAAAAAGAAGTTTGATGTTTACTGTACGTCAGTGGCTTTCACTTCTTATCGAAGCTTATTTCTTTGGCTATAGCTCTGCAGTTTTTGCAAGTGGACAAATATGCAAGCACGAGTAATTGTTTAATTGTTGTTTTTATAGAAATTAACACCATGTTAATTAAGGAAAACTAAAATTCAGAACTACTAAAATTTTATGAACAGTGAACTTGGAAAATCGTATGTTGCAGCAAGAGAATTTTGTTAACACAATAGTATTATTGGATACGAGAAATGAATCATTGAAATGAATCATGGTTCCAGTCTAATTATCCCCTAATTAGACAACGCGTTGTTTACTCATAATTTTTTATGAGAACGTCCTCACCTCCTCGCTTCCTTGTGAGCCGGAGTGTATTAAATTTTTGTTTGGCTCACTTTTTGCATAGAGGTCTCAATTGATGTTTTGATCTGCTTACGTTCGAAGGTTAAAGTGAAGACCTTACACTTCGCTAGGTACTCCGTTAAACCCAATTACCTTGACCTTGACCTTGAATCATTCCATGAATTTAAATGTTACGAATTTGTTTAGTGAACCGTAAATTTAGCATGGGACTCTATAGATATCCAGCCAATTTGGCGAGATATCGGCTCGTTGGCGACAGTTTTGGCAACCTATTTTTGTCGCCAAGTTCATCTCCAAGTTCGTCGCCAAATGTTGCCAAGTGTCACGTGACAACTTCCGGTACCGGTTTCTGGAATATTCCAGCAGTTTCTCCAGGCCTGTATAAGGCAGACAGAGTCCCATGCAGAGAGTAGTTAAGTGGATCTCTCGGTGTAAGAAGTACGCACGGTGTATTGTGTTTGATTGGTGCTTGTTGTGTTCGATGCGGAAAGAGGTACGTGAGCCCGCGGCATTGTGCTCGAGTTGTTCCACGACGACGTTGTATTTTTGAAGTGATTGCCAATAAATCATTGTTTTCGTGTTGTAGTCTATTCAATCCCAGAACCCAGTTTTGAAGTTCGTAACAGTATTATTGGATACGAGAAATGAATCATTCCATGAATTTAAAACTACTAAAAAAGTCGAAAGTAGCCTCCCTTTGATTTTCTCGCATATTCATAAAAGTACTTTTAATATTGTCACAATTTCGAGAACAGTAGATATTAATTAAAACCAAAACAGATAGCTCTTGACCGATACTGGCTATTGTCAATATATGGAGCTATGCGTTATTTCAGTGTTTAGAATTAATTTCTTTTTAACTAATTGTAATTTTGGGTATGGTCAAAATGAATTCAGCTTTCATGGGTTTGTGAGAAGGTAGTCTCATATAAATGCACATATAAATTCATCAATACCTAGATAAATTAGTTTGCACTCAAATATTAATAGCGTGTTTATATGTGTGTGTGTGTGTGTATGTGTTATACGAAATAGTAAAATTTGGTGATAATGATGACAACAATCATGTGACTTTCATTTATTCTCGCCAAGTAAACGAAGGAAATGAATTAACCACGTAATAAAACGATCTTTTATTTGTTTGGCTTCGTTTGAAGCGCTACGATTTACTGTTTTGCTACACGAGGGCTAATGAGACGGGACCTAATGTTTAAAGCTGGTTCGGACCGGCAACAAACATCCATGCAGGCAGATTAGAACCCACGATTTCCGGTATCGAAAAGCAGTGACCTACCAATTCGGCGTTTTTTTTCAATTCTTAATTTATATCTTTTTATCCAACTGGAATTTTGGAATGTAAATAGGCATAATAGTTTCCTCGGATCTTTCCCCTTCCTTTGGCCGTTCTTTAGAAGATGCATAGTTCGCATATACATAACTGTAAGGAATTTGGATATACGACCCGTTTTTGCAGCCGTTCTCTCTTCATTTTTTTGGGAGTCGACCCCTTGACCCCTCCACGCGGCGTTTCTTTGGGGAATATGAGCCAACCGGCTATGGGGTTCATAAAGTCTTCGGATTTGCTTGCAGGGCGGCGGTGGATTGACCCCTTCTCTGTTTTGCCCGTGCGGCGTACGGGCAATCTGATTTCTATTTCGCTAGCACTATTTCGACCGTATTTTTTCCAATTTTAGTAACAAATTATTCGTATAGATGTCCAGTAAATGATAGTTTGCAGTTTATTGTATTTTCTACTCTGATTGGTTCAAAAGCGCGGGTTTTGTTTTTTTTTCGCATGTTTTGTATCAGAAGACGAATTGTTATCTTTCAGTGTATAGATTTCTGGTTATATTTTACTAACGGCCTGATAATTTTATTGATGTAAGAGTTGAATAATATATTTTTGCTTTTAAATAATGGATAATTCAGGGCGTATGGAGCTCATTTCTTGTGATTCGAGCTGTGAATCAGAATCAGAAACTGAATTATCTGTAAATGATACTAGCGAAAGTTTACTAGATGGACTAGATAATAGTGACTCTGATAGTAGTACAGATGGAATCAGTCAAGCAAGACAATTTTTTGAAATTAATTGTGATAATCCTTCGGATCCGCCTCCTAGATTTGCTTTCGCTGGAATTCCAAAAATGAACTTGGATATCGACGAGACTAAAGGTAAACTTCAGTTCTATGATGCTTTCATAGAAAGAAAAAAGTTGTTATAAATGTTTAACAGTATTAGAAATGTTAATTTTAATAACATATTATTACTTAAAAATATAAAATGAACTAAAAAATGCAATAAAAAATGTGATATTTTTTTGACCGAATTCTGAAAAAAATGAAACTGTCAAAGGGTTAAAGAAGGGTGCAGGTGGTTTTCCGAGAGACCGCCGACGAAAGGGAATCATCTTATGTGGAGGATTTCTTTTTCGGAAGGGTTTCTAGCAGTTGACCGAAGAAAGGGAGAAGGGAGTCCATCCGCAGCTGTGACAAGACAATATCTCTCATTTGGAGAGGGGATTTTATGGAGCCCAGTGGAATAAAACACCGGACTTTTCATTATAAATGCCGCTCGTCCATGTTAGCTATGGTTGCATATAAATAAGGCTCCGGAACTCTGAATATGATTTGTATTGCATTAATTATATAATCTTGTAAATAAATGTTCTTGTGTGGTCCATTAAGTTTCAGAAGAAGTAATTTTATGCATACAAGAAACAACCGAACATACCTGCCTCAGTTAATTACGTGGGCAGATCACACGCTTGTTTCGTACACATCTCCACAATAGCTTCGGTGTAACTAAAACACTCAAATTTTAACCGGAAGTAGCCGGTAAACTGCCACTTTTGATTGCTGGAAATAACTCCAAAGTTGATTAAAAAAAAAAAAAAAAAACTACGGTTTTGTTTAGTGGCGTACGCAGA